>JASAOM010001061.1:0-115546 GCA_030849085.1 Borovskyia barvae
TTTTTATCTGGGGGGCCCGCCAGCGCGTGTTCTTCCTCCATCTTTTCTCTGGCCATTGCCGATAGGGGCGCTGGGTCTGTCATGCTGCCTTTGGGTTGTTTTTATAGGGGGGGGCCCCGGGGCCTTGCGGTGCGGTTTCTTCGGGGCGTCCCTTCGGTCGGTTGGGGGGTCGGATCTTGTGTCTTCTATGAAAATAGGGGTTGGTGTGTTGGTTCCGCTCGGCGGCATGGTGGTACGGACGGGGTTCTCCGGCATTCTCTTTTTTATTGGTTCTCGATTTCCGACGGTGCGGCTAAGTGTCGGTTTTGAAATGCTTGTGGCGCGCTGTGTCGGTGGGCTGCTTTTTTGGGTGGGTGGGTGGGTTTTCCCTTTGTGGGAAGATGTTCCGGGGGATATAAACTTGTCATGTGGATTTAATTCCGGATTCTAAGCCGGACGGCTGTTGGATAGAGGAGCCAGGAGCATGTGGCCCGGGGAGAGGGGGGGGCCATGACGGGGCAATTTTCTTTATCACCCCACGGGGGATGGGGTTTTCCAGGGCCGGCGACGCCGGCCGATCGCGCCCCGAAGGTTTTGAGCCCACAGGAGACAACGACTTTGAATTCTACAGGGATTTTTTTTTTTCACGTTCCGGTTCTTGGGGCCCGTTTCTTCCCTGGCGGGGGTTGGCTTTGGGTGGGGCGGGGGGCGTGTTGTGCCCGTGATGGTGGGTTTTACCCCAGTCGCGTTTCGCCTCCGAGAGCGATGCCAGTCATTGGGTTTGTGGTGGTGGCAGGCAACGTGGGGGAACGTTCGGTGGTGTGGATCAGCACCGTGCCACTGCTCAGTGACACTCCGATGCGATCATTTGTTACACGGGCTGGGGCCCTGGGATCGCGATTTGAGGGAATCGTGCGTGAGATAATAGCAGTATTACTTTCGATAGATGCGCCTTACCACATGCTGTGACACTCCGGGCTGATAAGGCGGTGAAGGCTTTCCGCCCATTGCCACCGGCGCTTTTCTGTGGAGAGATCTGTGTGGGTCACGGCAATCCGAAAGAAATGTTGTGAGGGCAGAATTTCGGAAATGGCGAATGAAGCGCGGTATGGAAAGACCTCGCTCATTCAAGGATGAAAAAAGTTCACACGAAATTCTCTTCTCTTCTCGTTTTTTCCCAGGCAGCTGCGTTTCACACGCTTCATTTTGTAATGATAGAATCAGAGGCGTAGGCTTATTTCGAAGACAGCGGAATCTGCATCCTCAACATTAATGAAACAAGGAAAAATGGATGACATCTTCCCTTAAAGCTTCCCCGCCTTGAAGTACAGAGAGCAGTGGGCCAAAGCTGCTCGTTTCCATGGTGTCAAGAGACACGTCAGTTGCTCAGTATTTCAGTTGTGATCCTGCTTACCACATGCATCTGTGGGAAAGGTCGCTCAGGTTCAGCGCAACTAGTCATCGCGAGAAAGCTCCCGAGTGCGTTCACCTGAGAAGTCGTTCACTCTCATTTACCTCCGTCTTGATCATTTCGTAAGCTATGTTCTATAGCTGCGTCACCGCCTGCTTTACGCAATCATTATGCATGCTTCATATTTAATTAGGGTAACACAACATTTTTGTATCGATAATGAAGCTGAGCTTCACATAGCGAGTGAGGTGGACAAGGCGAAAAATGCGTCGGATGTACGGAAACTTGTGCCTTTAACGCGTGCAGGGGTGGAGCATTTTTCACAATTCTATCCGCCGGTGAAAAATGCTGCCGATCTCGATAATCTCTCGAAAAATCTCACGAAGGATAGGGAGATTGGGTTTTCGCCTTTATTCGACCCTCACCTGATAGATGCGTGTTGCCAACGCGGAATATTTCCCCTATCTATTCTTGTCGGGGAAGGAATTTTTCTTTTTGCACCGAAACTACACATCGAACGGGCAGTTTCTGCACTCGTTGATAACAATGCACAACTCAAGACGATTGAAGGCTATCCATTTTGCGAAGATGGGGAGGGCATATTCTTAGAAAAGAAACTGGGAATATCAAGAAAACTGATGAAACAACCAGACGCAGCAACCCGTCGACCTTCGTTCATGTTTTTCGTCAACCGCCCTGAAGACTTGGCTGATGTGTTTACTTTAATAAAGAAGCAACATGGTGAAAATTGGCTTTGCGAACCTCTGCGGGTGTGCTTGATGCATATGTTTTTGAATCCTTCTAAATACGAGACAAAGATCATCATAGTCGCAGTTCGTCGCGTGAGCTACGGTGGTGAGGCCGAATGTGCAAACACACCTGAGGTGCGTGAAGGAGAGTTGGTTGCTGGGGAGGTAGGCTACATAGTAGGGGACATTTACACATCGGCCAGCGGTGCTTATTGTCTTAATGGTGGAGGCGCTTTGCAACTGTATCTCACGGGTATAAGTATGCGTTCCGCAGGCTGCCGTTTATGGGATCTGGGGATGCTGATGGATTACAAGAAAGTTTTCAACTGTGTATGCTTGCCTCGTAAGAAATGGCAGAAATTGGTGTCTTTGAGGCGCTCTAATTCGAATGCACATATACTATCTAGTTTGCATAATTTACAGGTGGGGCGTCCTGTTGGTGATTTTGTTTCTAGGGAGTCGTCATTGCCAGTGACCAGCGAAGAAAGCAAATCAAAAAAAAAGAAGAGACTGAAGATGGAGGCGTGTGCGAGATGGAAGGCAGAGCGCCGGGCAAACGCTTGAGCTGCTTTGATTGTGCTGAAGTGGTTTCCAGGAAGCAACCTACTTCCTCTCTTTTCGACCCCTACAATCTTATCGAGTTACAGAATTTCCGCAGAAGAAATAATAAAAGAATGAACACCACAGACGATTAGGCTGTAAAAAAAAACCTATTGCTTTACCAGGATTTTTTGTGAGGGATATCAAACTTACAAGTGAATGGAATGTATGCGGTATATGCTCAAGGAGATATACACACACAAAAAAGCCTGCAACGGTTAATGATGACTTTGCTAATGACTCATGTTTCTTGTCATGCATCCTTTGTCTGAATTTTTCTCACCAATCGAATCACACCTTTTGCGCTACTCTTTTTATTCTTCCGTATATAATTCACTATACTTTTCATCTTTTGTCTGAAGGTGCCAAACATGTCTGCACAGACTCCCCGCACCGGCATCATCGCTGGCTTCAACAAGGGCCACGTGACGACTCGCCGCCCGCGTCAGCCGTCCCCTCATGACCGCCTCGCCCTGCCCCACAAGCGTCTGAGGGCTGTCAAGGCTATTATAGCTGATTTAGTAGGTCTATCTCCTCTGGAGAAGCGTGTACAGGAGTTCCTGCGTGTCGGCAAGGAAAAGCGTGCCCTGAAGTACTGCAAGAAGCGTCTTGGTGACTTCACTGCGGCGAAGAAGAAGCGCGCGAAGATGGAGGAGGCACTTCGTCACGCGACCAAGAAGCATCACTGAGTAGACTGATTTATCACCACCCTTTTTTTCGTTTGACAGAAAAGCAACTCAAAAAAGCAAAAAAGCTAGCAGTAACCCCACAACAAATGCGTGATAAACCCGATTCGATGAAGGGAAACGGAGCTCTGTAAGCTTAATAATTCCTTTCGTGTGCTACTACTATCTGGTGCATCTTTCAGCGCATCGGTGAGCTATCGAAATACCGGTTCATCCACTCTCTTCTCATCCACTTCTCTTTCACACACATCTCTTTATTTTTTCACACGAGGCTAGCACATATATAACGGTGTAGTCGTCCATACCGCTGTCGGCTTGTGTGAGGCGGAAGCGAAATGGGGGAAACTACGTTGGTCGATCGCGATGCGCTAACAGAATCGCAGAAATGGTCCTATATCACTGACAATACTCTGAAAATGATGAGCTTTGGATTTCTGTGCGGCGGAGCAGTTTCTATGGTGGCATTCCGTTCCGTTGCCTCGAGAGCGGTAGTGACTGCCTTCGGGACAGGTTGCGGTATTGGAAAATCTTACGTAGATACAAAGTACGTTTTGGGCCACGATGTCGCAGCGGAGACAATTTGGTCTGCCGATGTCGGAACTTCGAAGAATAGCACTTGAAGGCGATATTGCGTCACTTTACATTTTACTTCAAATAGTGAAGAAACTGACAAATGCTTTTGTAACAACAAAAAAGAAATAATTCACACACGCTCAAGAATGCCTGCTTTCAAGTGGTGAAAACCTTACCGCTGCACTTCTCATGGATTTCACATCTTTTTCTTGATTCTGGACCTCTCTTTGCACTGAATATCTTTCCCTTTCCCCTTCATTCCACGTGGCACTTGCCACAATTTTTCTCTCTTTCATCACCTCTGCCCACAATCACCAGATAGTTGTTTCGTTCCCAATCATACTTTTTTCTGTTTCGATCTCACGTTCTCGAAAATGATGCGCCGTGCTATTACTCAGCCCACCGTCCGCCGCGCGGTTACTGCCACTAGCGCGCTCGTCGTCGCGCCACGCAAAGCTTCCACTGTGGCCATCTCCGTTCAGGGCTTGCATTATGTTGGCACTGGGCTCGCTGCCATTGCCCTTGCTGGTGTTGGCATGGGTATCGGTACAATCTTCGGCTCCCTCTTGATCGCTTGTGCGCGTCAACCCAACCTGACCAAGATGCTATTCAACTACGCCATTCTCGGATTCGCGCTGACAGAGGCAATTGGTCTGTTTGCACTGATGCTCGCCTTTCTTATGCTCTTCTCGTAGAGTGGATCTCTGGCGTTAGGCTGGATTTTTTATATCGTTCAGCGTTTGCCTGTTCTAGGATTTGTTTTATTTATTGTATAACACCTACCTTGTTTCTGTTCAGTGTGCTTGTGTCGATTATGGTAGCTAGCGGATGACAAATATGAAAATCTATGAGTTCAGAGTCGGGAAGTGATAATAACAAAACAATCTTCTCCCATTTTGCACATGAAGAGAATGGCAGGCGGCGTGGCAGAATCCAAATGCTGACGTCACTGTCTCTACAAGCAATTATGTTCCAATGCGCCTTTGGAGGGTTGAGTTGTAGAGCTCGGGAGTGAGGCTGGTACAAAAAACATCTCGTGAAGCCTATAATTTCGACGGAGCGGTGCTGCGATGACGACTGCGAAGGCAGAGAGGTCGAACGAACTGCGTCACTCAACATTCCCTCTTCGACCCCTTTCTACTGTTTTAAAATAGTGCACTCATCGCTATTAGAGCCTCAAAGATGCGTGATCTCGTCCTTTCCAGTGGTGGTAAGCTAGGCTGTGGCTCTTACTTGACAAGCTGCGACGGGAATCACATTCCTGCAACCATAACGCTAGTGAAGGAAGACGGAGAGAACACACGGGTTGAGCCTGATCACGTTGCTTTCTCTTCCTTTGCTGTGGAAAGAACTGCACACCTCGGTGCAAAAACTAAGCACGGTGCCGGTGACCATGTTGCGCTCGCTTTCAACGGCAGCGACTCCTTCTTCTCCGCTGTCGTCATCCGCTGTGATACCTGGGCGGTACAGTGGGCGGTGCAGAATGACGCGTGCCTCTCGGATGCGTCCATAACGCACCTGGTAACTTTGTGCTCAAATACCGTGTGTGGGGTTGCCACAACACGGGGTGATGCCTCGTCCAAAAAGCAGTGCTTTTTCGTCGCCACACGTTTTGATGTACCACAGGTGACCCGTGCAGAAAACAAAGAGTGGCGCCCGTTTCTCGCTTCCCCGAGGTGTATCGAGACCGGCCTCAACGACGAAGAAATTGTTTCTATATCGGCCTTCGATGAAAACAGTGTTTTGCTTCTCACCTCAAAGGGCTCCCTTTCTTTAGTACGCCTTGATGTCAGAGCACTACGAGCTGAATCGGCTCAAAACACACCCTTTTACGTGGTGGATAGCATCCAAGCTAATTTGAAGGGAACTGGCAGAGACTCTCGCGTCGTGGTGTACAATGACGGTGGGGAGTATTGCTTCGCAGCCGTGTACACGAAGTTGCAAAAAGTGGTGCATATTCTTCAGTTTCCACGAGCAGCCGACGGCGCGCCATTTCGCACGGGAGGGAAGACTGCAGCTCTGGAGCTTTCTACGGAAGTACCAATAGAAGACTTGTGCTTCGCTGGCCCGTTCCACCTCTCTGTGAGTTGTGCGCGCCCGAGGGATAATTTGCAATTCGTAGGCCTCGTCCCCGGCATCGGTGCGGTGGAAGGGCTTCCCTTCGAGCCCCTTACCGTTCCGCATCCCCCTCTAGGCACGTACTATAACGGAGCTGCAGAGCAGTTTGTTGTGCTTTCTACAGCTCCATCTTCTCAGACTGTGAAGACCTTCACCGCACTGCCGCGTTCGGAGATGGTGAAGTCGCTCATTCAGACCCGGTTGGCATTTTCCTCAAGCCCTTTTTCCCAACATTCCCTCGACGGCACCACCTGGTCGAAGGTGTCCAATCCTTTTCGCCACTACGGCCCCCAGTCGAGGCGTCAGGTGAGAAAGGAGGAGGAGGGTGACTCCGGCGAAGACGATTTGCAAGTCTTGCAAGGAGTTGGTGCAGAGAGTTCGGGTCGCTGGACTCCCCTGACATTGTGCTACGCTTTAGCAACGAAGACCTCTACGTCTTCTGACAGGGCATTGGTGGCCGTGTTCGCTGTAGAAACTGCGCCATTTTTACACAGCCGACTGATCAGGCAGTGGCATAACGCCACCGCTGGTCTCAAGAGCATTTTGTCCACTGTTTCTTCGAGGGGATCCCTTGGGCTAACACTGCCGTGGAACCCTCGTCACATCCGTCGTGCACTGCGGCTTCTCAGTCACAATGAGCTCTCTTCCTTACTTCACTGCGCTGCGACGACCATCGAAGCTAGCGCGCGCGTTTCTTCGCCTGTGTCGTACCCAGACGCTGCAGCAGCAACGTCAGAGATCGCCTTCCACGCAATTACGCTGGCGCGGCAGATGGGCGCAGCGCTGGCACCAGAGGATGTGCGCACCGTGGCTATCGTCTTCCGTGCTTCACGTGAATGCGGCCACGAGCTGCTGCGTTACGCCGGCCGCATGGAGTTGCTGCTGGAGAGCTACCTGCAGCAGAAGGCAATGAGTCGCGTCTTGGATCGCCGGGCAACTGCCGGAGATGCGGCCGGTACGGTGGGACCCTCCTTGGAGAACTTTTTCGGGATTTCAGCCGAGCTACAAACGGTGCATACGTTGCACACTCGATATGCTGCCAATATGTGGGCTCAACATTTGGCTAAACAACGTCCACGCCATAAGGCTGAGGCGGAAAGTGCTGCTCGCCTTCTTGCCACTGTACAAAACGATCGTGAGAAATCGACGGAGGACGTTGTGAGTGACTGGCGGGAGCTCGGCTCTGCTCCACATCAAGATCCGCTCCTGGATCGGTTCGAGCGTTCTTTTGTGTAAAGTGTGGTGGGCCAAAGGACAAGAGTGGAGAAAGGGCGATGACCGTCCCCGTTTCATCATTGGAAAGGGAGGTGGGGGGTGTACCTGTGTGTCTGTGCTCTCCTTTGGAGTGCGCACGTAAAGCAGCTTCTCATCTTGTTTTTTTCTGAGCTTTATGATCCTCCCTTTCCTCCTCTGCCCCCTTCGTTCCTATAGGTGAGGGGTATCACCCAGCAGGGGAGTGCAAAAGGAGGGAAGCCAACACCACGAGTAACGTAAGGATAAGGGGTGCGTAAAGAAAAGAGGTGATGTAAACGCCTTTTCTCACGCCACTTCGAGTATGTTCTAATTCATTCACGAGGACTAAACCTTTTTCGCATCACCCACTCTTCCCCTCTAAAGAAAAAAAATGTGAGTGGAAATACGGCTTCCAACCGTGGCCAATCAGAGTCACCGCAACGGCCACTCGAATGCGTATTCTTCTCCGTTCTTGAATCTCGATACAGCTTTCCGCTGGTGTTCATACAAGGGACGACGATGGATGTTCGGAGGTGGGCGAATGTTGCAATCCGTAAACGGGGACCAAGGCTGTAACATACAGCGCGGTCGAGGAGCATACGATTTCAACGGAAGTGTACCCCAAAGTGGGCTCGTTGAGCTTTCGATTGCGTCTGCTTTTCTTTTCCCTCTCCTTCAGCCCTTTTCTCCTTCCCCATCTCTATCTTTCACTCGACCACCACCTCCTCTCCTCCCCTCTTTCCTCCTGGACATCTCTCCCTTGTCTCGTTTTTCTCTTTCGATCATCTAAAGCACACTTGTGTTGCTTCTCACGCACGTTTGTTGTGAAGTCATCACGATCCTTTCTGCGGTGCAGCTTACCTCCTCTTTCACCCCACCCCCCTCCAACAATTCAAAGCAGCTCCCCGTCCCGGTAGCCTTCGAGTGTCGTGGTTTGGGCGTTGGTGACTCTCTCTTTTTTGTGACATTTTTATTAACACGCTCCCACATCGGTCGCAAAAAAGTCGTTGCAAGCCGCATCATCTCTCGTTTTTTTTTTCTTGCCTCCTTCTCGGTTTGAACCCCCTTTATCCCCCCCCCCCTCCACTCACCCGCGTGGGATCAGCTTCCTACGGCTCGGGCACTGCACTCTTCGCCCCCTCCTTTTTTGTTTCTTTTTTGCCATTCCTCTTCGTCCGTGCACTATACGCGCACATACTGAGAGCACTCCTCCCCCTCTCTTTCGTTCGTTTTCTCAGTGATTCACGTCTTTGGCTAGCCATGGCGGACAACGAATGGAAAGGCGCGAGTTTCAAGCAGGATGAGGACCATTCGGCGGAGACGGCGAAGTTACTGGAGCGCGTAAACGCCACTACTGTGCCTGTTCTTCTTCGGAGCAGCAATGCATCTTTAAACGACCTTGTGGCCGAGCTGCTTGTGCTGGAGAAGATATCCCGCCTGGGTGGGGATGCAGCGTCCACCAAGCTGTTGGCGTCAGAGGTGCTGCGGATATACCGTACACAAAAGGACTGGGATAGGATGCTGGAAATGCTCGATGTGCTCATGAAGAAGCGGGGCCAGACGAAGCAGGCCCAAAGTGCCATGATAGCGGAATGTGCCATCGTACTCACGGACGGCTCGATAGCAAAGGAAAAGCAGGAGGAGATTTTGGAGCGCCTGGCGTACGTGACAGAAAACAAGATACATGTGGAGCTGGAGCATGCGCGTTTCACCATCGATATGGCGAGGCTTCACGAGGCGGCAGGTCGCAAACGGTCCGCGTGTGATATGCTGCGTACGCTACACATTGAAACCATCACGAATATGCCGCGCTTGGAGAAATTGGAGGCACTGAATCAACAGATTCGTCTGTGCCTTGAGCTGGAGGAATATGATTATGTTCCTCCTGTATCCCGCAAGATCAATCACCGTGCGCTCGGTCGTGAGGAGGCACAGGAGCAGAAACTCCTCTACTTTTCTCTCATGCGCACCTTCTACGCGCACAAGCAGTCGTTCTTCAATGTCGGCCGATGCTGGTACGAGACGTACTCTACTGTGAAGAGCGCGGATGAGAAGCTGGCTGCCTTGGGTAACATGGTGGTGCACTACCTCATCTCGGAGAATGCCACCGCAAAGGAGATTGAGGACTTGGCGGAGTGTACGGCGTTCGCGCCAGCCACGAAAATGGATGACCGTGTGGCAGCCTTGTCCCTGATCAGCGAGAAACTGAAGAGCGATTTAGAAGACATCCCCCAACTGAACTCGCTCCTGCAACGTTTTAACAGTATTGAGCTGATCCAGGAAAAGGTTTCTTCTGAGGTGGAGGTGCTGTGCCAGACACACCCAGAGCTGGCATCCTTTCCGATGCGCCAGGAGCTGCTGAGCAGCCGCTGTAGCGAGCACGACATCATGGTGATCGCCCGCTTCTACACGCGTATCCCATTGAAGCGCCTGGCAGAGCTGGTGCGACTATCCCCTGAGCACACAGAGATGTTTATCATGACAATGGTCACTAACAAGACTTTGTACGCAAAGATGGATCGCGTAGATGAGCTCGTTGTCTTCGAACCACGGAAGAACACGACGGAGGTAGTGACGTCGTGGAACGACTCTGTGGAGCGCAGCGTTGCATTGCTCGACAAGGCGTCACACCTCATTACAAAAGAGCGAATGCTGCACAATCTTGCTTCTCAGAAAGTCCACTAAGAGTGGTGCTGGGTAGGGGGTGAAGAAGACAGTTCTTGCTCTCTCTCGGGAAAAAAAGCACGAACGAAAAGGATGGTCATGCCATGGCTCGATCCTGTATCCCCCCCTTTCCTAGGCGGCATTTCTGCTGCCAATGCGAAGAACCTTGATGTTTTCCTGAGGAAAATGTCGAGCTCAGATACCGTTCGAGGGTTGTGATTGTTCCATTGGAATGGTAGCCAATGATGTCTTTTCCGAGAAGCTCTCGCCCCTCTCGTCTATTTCTGCGGTGAAGAGATTTTGGTGTTGTGGTAGGAAGTTGAAGGAGAAAAAGCGAACGCGGATACAAGTTGAAGAGAATATCTGCAAGTAGATGTGTGGGTTTGTGAGGAGTTCGGGCTTCACCACTGATCCTCCTCTCCCCCTCTCTCTCTTTTCTTCCCTCTCTCTATGTTTGACGTGTTTCGTTGTCAACAAATGACGAGGCAATCCAACTCAAGATGTGCAATCTTGGGCCGCGGTGGAGAATTACCAGCGTTGCTCGATGAGTTGGGAAGCGTTGCCATTGCCGCATCCTGAGCAGAGTCTCCTCGTTTTCTTCCCCCTCCTACCCCCCCGCGTGGGCGTTTCGTGATCTGCCACGAAGGAGCGATCAGCGCCGTATGGCATCTGGAAATGTTAGAAAACATGGAAGGCTTTCTTCTTCCTATTCCCTCCCCCCTCCCTTCCAGCCAATCCGATGTTCTCCTCACAGCTTCACCCTCCTGTTTCACTGTTCCTCCTTCCTTATCCCTCCCCTCTCTCTTTCACATCTTATCGCGCTCTACATATTCCTCCTCCCTTTTTTATTCTCCTGCTTTTGGGGGTATCGCTCCGTTTTTTTTTTTTTTGCATGCCACTCGCCTTTATTTTTTTTTCTCTGGCGGTGTTGCCACAATATGTTTATCATCACGCAAACGCGGCTTCTGCTAATAACGGTAAAACACTCACGGATAGATTGCACATTTTCATCTCTTCGCTTTTTTGCCATCTCGACATCATTCCACTTTTCTGTTTTCATTCGCTTCGCTCGATCTACTCAAGAGTAGTCTCCTGGTGCTGCCGATTGCCACAGTGAGAAAAAAAAGTTGTCGTCCCCCTTCTCGCGAGGTTTTCTCTCCCCCTCCCCCTACCTTTCCCTTTCGAGCCGAGAGCCCAATAGACGCAATTGCACCGTTTCCAAGCGAAGAGCACCAAAAATTGCACGTGCGATCCTCGGCAAGAGACGAAGAAGAGAGCAGTTACAATCTCTTTTGCCCTTCGCCCCCTTCCTTCTCCCCCCTCTTTTTCCCCTACGTTCACCGGCGACGGTTAGGTGGGGATCATCTCTTTTCGGCCGCTCGCAAGTGCTGGACTGGGGGGGGGGTCTCCGCACTGGTGGCCCCGCTTCATCTCGTCCCTTTCCTCTTCCTAGCATTACCACCACACACTCACCTACGCCCACACGCGTGCACCAGGAAAGCGGAGAAAGAGAGGTGGTCGACCGTGCACGCTCAACGGACCCTGACTGCGTCTCCTCCCTCTCTTTCTCGTCCATCCTTCAGATCTTTTTTTCTCTAAAGGGAAAGAGAGAAGATTGTTGTTTCTTCTTAATTGCTAACTCGTCAATCCTCCCTCCCTCCCTCCCTCTACTTCTCCGCTGCCTACACACGTTAGGAAAGGGAGCGAAGAAACGAAAAAGATTTTTTCTTTACCGCATCGCAGACCCCCTTCCCCCCCTCCTCCCCCCCCGCTACACACAAAAGGGGTCGCGTTTGATGGAAAAAGAACGGCGATTCTCGTTGGCTGGCCACAAAGCAAGACAAAAAAAGGCGGGAAAGCCAAAGGGGTAGACGGGCCGTGCAACCGATAGACGGAAGCGATTTTCTTCAACAGAGTGACTCACGTTTTTCCCTCCCCTCTTTTTATTTTCCGGCGCACTTCTCTCAATTCTTGGGGCTGCTGCCGCTCGCTTTTCTTCGTTTTTTTTTCCCTACTCCCAGCGCTCTGGTCGGCTGTGGCGCATTCCCTCGCTTTCTAGTTCGCTCAACCCTCCCCCCTTTTCGCTCTCTTTATCTACCCCCCCTTTCTCTCTCTCTCTATATATATATATCGTGTTCTATTTCCGCTATATTCCTTCGAAACGTTTTTTTGTATTTTCGGTTCCATTCTCTCCCCTCCTCTTTTTTTTTCTCGCCCGTCGTCTTCGTGTTGTGTCGCTTCTTCTTTTTTTTCCCTCCCCGTTTTCGCCTCCCTCTTGTGTGTGTGCCATCCCCGTTTTGTGCTGTGAGGCGTTGGGGGTTCATTAAATTTTTTTAGCCAAGACCCTTCCCCCCCCTTTTCCTCCTTTATCTCGGAAAAAGAGATTTGGAGTACAGCCCAGTTTGAGCACCATTCGGAGGAAATACATATATATATATATATAATAGTCGCTGTGGAGACCAGGACCTCCCCCCTCTCCCCCCCCTCCTCTCCTACCTGTCCCTTTTCTCTTCTCAATTCTTTAGCGCAGACCTGCGCCAAGAACAAGCATAAACACCCAAAGAAAAGCTTAGGGTGATAAAAGAAAACGATCGTGGCGCGGTATTCACTTTTGTTTTTTGCTCTTCTCCCTTTTCCGAACCGCCTCTCTGTAGTTCCTCTACAACTGTTTCACTCTTCTAGAACGTGTGCACGGTCGCCCACCCGCTTCCGCGCAGACGTGAGCGATACAAGAAAAAGCGGGTTCACTAGCACGGTGGCACCGGGATTGGGGTACACCGATTTCCTCTCCCCCCTTTCTTCTCTTCTCTCCTTCCAAAGTTTCTCGTGCTTTGTGTGTTGGTGCGTTTTGCAACCGGAGCAGCAGAAAAAGGAGGAGTAACGAAGGACAGAAAATAAAAAAACGAAGCGAGAGGGGCAAAAATGAGCACGCTATCGCATCTCCCCGAGCCAACGGCGTTTGCGGTCTCTTCACTGGCGGGCAAGGACAACGGAGAGGATCTTCGTCGTGTTTTTTTGGGAGATGGTGGTAATGGCTACATGGCCACGGACGATGGCAGCACTACCTTGACGGGTGACGTTAGCGATGGAAAGCCCAGCTCCAACGCTAGTTCTGATGAGAAGAAGGATGATGATAAGTGGATCTGGGTACTTGATCCCATGACGCGGAAGTTGCGGGTGCCTCTCCACCTGCTTGTTCCCACGCATGCCACCTCCACCACCGGCACGGTACCATCGCTGTGTATCGCATACCTGGAGGGCCGATGTCGTCATGCCTGGTGCCGTCAAGCCCACGTGGTTCCGTCTGCCATCCCACATCTGCGTTATGAGGCGCTCAGCGCGCCCACGTGCTGCCGCTTTCACCACGATCCACAGGACACATCTATGCTGACGAATCATTTCAAGCACATACTGATCACTGGCAATGGCGGCAACAACGAACTCATTCCAGCCAACCGAGTGGCCTGCACCGTCGGCCTTCGCCGCTTTCTGGTGCATAACTTGCCCAAGGGAGGGACAGAGCGCGTCGGCGCGGCAGCAGAGCCACGCATGGAGCCACGCGACAGCGACGTTCTCGAGTTGCCAGCGAAGTTTATCTGCCGCCTCCACCTGGCCCATCGTTGCCGTTATCTGGATGACTGTAACAATATTCATATCTGCCGTGAGTTGGAGGGTCGCCTGCAGCCCCCCCCGCAACTGCTCAGCTCGCTGAACTCGGTCACCACCTCGACGCGCACCGTCAGCATAGGTGACGTCGTCTACACCGTGACACCTCTGGCTGTCGGCGATGTGAGCGATAATGACTTCAATGCCATCGTAGAGGCCCAAAAAATTGTTCACCGTAACGCCACCACCACACCTACGTCGCTGACCTTCAAGGGCACCGCCCCGCCCTATGATTTTGCGGTGACGGCCGGTGGTGGTGGCGAGCTCTCAAGTCCGATGCCGTACGCCTCTGTGGCCCCAGTGGGAGCCTTTCCGGCCTTCCCCGATTACCGCGTCGGTCTGTGCACCCCACACAGCCTCACGGCGAGCCCGCCGTCCGGTCAGTCGCCCGGCTTCGTGCACGTCGAGTCCCCCCCGTACCTTTCTCAAGGAGCGCACGGCATGGGTGGCCACCTGCGCGTATACGACGTGCGGCCCAAGGCGCAAACCGAAGCAGCGCCGTCCAGCAGCACGAGTAGCCCGGCCATGAATCCCGCGGCTCTGGAGAAGACGAGCGTCAGTGGAAAGACTGCACCGCCCAAGTATACGGATGCTGGGTCGTCAGTGCTCACGACTCAACTGCACGGGACAAGCGGATGCGGCTGCATAAGCAGTAGCACGGATGGTGGAGTGAGCATCACAACAAGTGGCGTGAACACCCCGCTGGCTGCTGGTGGGTACTCGTCTGCACAGTGGCGTGCACCCGTAACGGTGAAGAAGTAATGCGGCTTCCCTTCTTGTCTTTTTCTTTCCTTTTCACGGGTAATACCCAGGGGAAGTAGCGATACGGTCGCTGGCTATTTTCTTTCTCTTTCTCATTCTCTTTCGCCTTTGTGGTTTCCCCCTTCCGCATCATGTTCTCCGGTCTGACGGCTTTTCCTCCGTCTTTTCCTTTTCGCTCTCGACCGTCTCTCGCTGGGGCTCGGGTTCATCATTTTCATCCTCTCCTATTTTTTTAAGTTCCTCTTCTGCCCTTCCTCATGATTCTGAGGACGCCTCTCCATGGGTTTCGCTCACCTTCTCAGGTCTGTGTGGCGGCGAGCGGGAGGACACTACCACCATAATTCTCCCTGACCTTCTTTGTTGTGTGTGTGTGTGTGTGTGTGGCTCTTTCTCCCTCCCTCTTCGTCCTCGTTTTCCCTGCTTCGGTGAAACAGCAGGAACAGCATAGAAAACGGTGCCAACGCCTCCTCAACCCTCCCCTTTTTCTTTTTCGGTGCCCATGAAGAATGGCGGGTGAGAAAAAGTGAGGTGACTGAGGTAAGTCCCTTCCCCCCCTTCTCATGAGAGGAAGAGAGAGGAGCAGGAGGGGGGGGGGAAGAGCAAATGTGATGGTGGTGGGGATTGTAGAGAGGAAGGCAGTAAAAAATAGGAAATCCCCACCTCGCGAGGAGAGGAGGAGCAGAAGAAGCAAAAGTAACAAACACAAAGTGGTGAGATGGAGAAAAAGGAGGGAAGTCGGTGGGTAGGTCTTTTCACTTTGCTGTTGTCGCTCACTGCGCCATCGCCGTCATGAAGATAAAGGTTATGCAGTGTACCCATGCTAATCCATCTGACCATCCTCTTACGGCCCTCTTCGCTTTTCTCTCTGCTTCCCTCCTCCTAATCTTCAGCGAACTGCGATCGAAGCTTCATTTCCCGTATCTCCATGGAGATACGTTTTTTTTGTTGGACGGACCACCACAACGACCTCCTCCTCCTCCTCCTCCTCCCAATTTTTCTCCTCCCCCCTTTTATTTTCAACTCTTCCCGATTCCCTCTTTTTTTTTGATTTTCATCACGTTATACCTCCTTTATCTCCTCCCCCCTGCTATGTTCACCACCCCCTCCCTCTTCCTTTGTTGTGTTCTCTTGCGTGGCACTCCGCTGTGGATCTCTCGCTCTTAAAGGAATAATTTTTCACCCGGCATTTTTTCCTTTTCGCTCTCTCTCTCTCTCACTTCTCCAAATTTTTATTTTGTTTATGCTAAGTTCATCGCGTAAGAGGAAGGCGATAGTGACCCCTTTTTTTTGGGCCGCTCTCTTCTCCGCTATTTTTGTAGTTTTGCCACTGTTCCTGCGCGATTTTCTCTCCGCCTCTATGATGTTTTCGCGCATGTTTGTGTTGCGCGTCTGAGCGTGATGGCGCTGGTAAGAAACTAAGAAAAAGGAGGAAGGGGAGAGAGAAACGGGAGGAGGCTGGAACCACAATTGTGTTGACAATGTGAGCCACTATTCCCCTCCCTTCTTTTTTTTATAATGATCATGTGCATATATATATATATATATGAGCTAATTTCTCGATGCATTCTCCCCCTTCGGCGTTTGTTTTGATCTCTCTCTCTCTCTCTCTCTCTCTCTTGCTCTACAGTGATAGAGGGAGAGAGCATTGATGCTCCTCTTTCGACGGTTTCATAATCTCCATCATCTTTTCAGGAAGAAAAGACGAAGCGAAACGGCGAAGAGAAGGGCGTGTCCCCCCCCTTTCTCTCCGTCCCCCCCCCCATGACCAACGTTTGCTGCTTCATGATCTGCCAACCGTCAAGCTCCTGTATCATACCCCTGGTACACACACGCACACGCTCACACCTACAGAGACACGTGCCCAAACGTAAGTGTATGTGCGGATGTGCTTCGCGGTACCCAGAAATGTACCTTCTCTATCTTTATGGAGACGGGTGGAGAACGCGGTAGGTGTGGTCCGTGCGACGTGGACGCGGAGGCAAAAAGAGGGATGTAGGGTACCCAGCAAAAACGTGATGGGGGTGTGAGGGAAGGGGTCAGGCGTATCCTGTCGAACGGAAGTGGACGGTCTTTTGTTCCCCCCCTCCTCTTCCTCTTCTTTTTCCTTTTCTATTTTGTGTGCGTTTTGAAATCTTTCTTTTTATCCTCTTTCTACCCCCTTCCCCCCTTCCTTCCCTCTGGAAGAGGGCGAGGGGTGTGGGAGGAGGGAAGTACGAGCCGGAGTATTACCGAACGCATCGTCACAGTGGGGATGGGAGGCGAGGGAGCGGGAGAGAGCCGCACCTGATGAGATTAACCCGAATATTCTACACACTCACACACACGCGACAGTATTCGATTATTCTTCTTTCTCCCACCCTTTCCATCCGTTCGCCTCTTCTCGAAATATTTTTATCGTCACGGTCGCCACCATCTCGTTCGTTTCATTCACCTTTTTTCTCTTTCCTGTGAAGCCTTCTCTTTTGGTTTTGCCTGCCCCTCCTTTTCCCAAAGCCTTTTTCGTTGAAGTTGGGTGCATAATGCTGCCCACCTACTTCTCTCCAACATTGATTTCCCCCCATCTTTCTCTGCTTTCGCCATCTCTTTCTTTTTTTCCTTTTCCTTCTTCTTTCACTCACTTGGTTTTGTCAGTAGACAAGAGCGGTGTCGAACCAGAAACTTCCTTCGGTGAGTCGCTCTTTTCCTTTCCAGTTTGGAGTGTTCTTTTCCAAACCCGTGCCCCCACTCCCTTCGTCTCTTTCTCTCTCTCTTATGGCGTGTGTGCATATCTGTGCCTTTTCTCTTTTCTGAGTTTGAAGCAGGCGCAGAGAAGAGAGAGCTATAATATATCTATATATATATGTATATGAAAGAGCATAGAGGACCCTGGAACAAAGTACAGCGTTTGCTATCGGGGAGTGCGAAGGAGAGGAAGGGGGGGGGGAATCGAGTAGAGAGATGAAGAGGCGCATCAATAGAGCAGCCGCCGCAGCAGCCGCAGCAAAAACGGTAGAGTAGTCGGAGGAAAACTGAACCGGTAATCACTGCGCTTTTGGTTTTGTTTTTGAATCATCTCTCTTTTTTTTTTGCTCTCACCAAGGAAAAAAACGATGAACTCCTTAACTCTCCTTTCGGCTGCCGCTTGTGTGGATTCCCCACCCATTCCCTTTTTTTCGGGGTAGTTTGAAGAATATACATCGATGAATATATATATATATATATATATAGATAGATGTTTGTGTTGGTGTGTGGAAGAGAGACCGTGTATATACATATCAACACCGGCTCCCACACTCGCTCTTCCATCCACTCAGATCGTGACATCGTTGTCGAACGGTTGCAGGATAATCCACGACGGCTGTTCGCTCGGAAATATTTCCTCTTCCCCCTCGAAATTCCCTGTCCTTTCCTGCTTTTTCTTGTACTCGTGGTATTTTCGATTGCATGTCGAGAAAAGAGAGTCGTGTACGGTCGTGTCTGTCTGTCCGAGAAGGTGTTGTGTGGTAGGCGTCACATAGTTGGGTGGGGACGTATATATATATATGTACATATATATGTGTGTGTAAAACAGAAGAAGAAAGTGGAGCATCTTGTCACAGACACGTATGGGCAGGGAGCAAAGTAAATACGAGGGTTGAGGCCGGGGGGAAAGGAGGCGGAAGAGAAGCCAAAAAGAAGAGAGGAAGGGAGAAGAGGATGTACCACAGTGCTCATACCTCTTCTCTGAGGGAGGGGGGCTTGGTATTCTCCAGGAGAGCGGTGCGTTGCCGGAGGGAGGTGGCATCCGTAGGGGGTTTCGTTCTCTCCTCTATGTTCTCGTCCTACTTCCCTTTTTGTCTCTACCTGCCTTCACCCCTTTCAAGGGTCTCACGGAAGCGAATAGAAGAATGTAAGTGAGGAAAACGAGGGAGGGGAGGGGGGGGGACGGAGAGGAGGAGGGAAGGCGAGCCGTCTCCTGTTGCTGTTCCGGTTCCTCTTCCTATGCCTTCTTCGTGAGAGTAGGCGAGACGCGAACACTTCGAGTCCCCTCCCCCCATCCTCGCCCCTCAACACAGCTCCCGCGGCTCTATGCGTAGATGGAGGAAGGGATTGGGTAAGACGGGACGGAGGGTGGAATGGGGAAGAAAAGAAATGGACAAGTCTTGTCTGTTCCACATGCAGATTTTTTTTACATCTTACACGCCTCCGACCGAGACTGCTACCCCCGCGGGGCATCCATCTCTCTATCGACGGCTCTCTCATACATATATATATATATATTTTGGATCTCGGCCTTCCTCGTGCGAAAATAAAGACGAAAAAGACCGAGAGAAAGAAGAAGGAAAGATGTTCCAGACGAAAGCTTTCGATGCCTGCAGTAGCATAGTAGGCGTGTTCAGCTCGAAAAAAAAGGATGATGACTCCGCTTCCACCGATGACAGATGCTCTCTCTTTTTTCCTTTTCTCCGACGTTGAGGTCACTTATCTTTTCAGGGGTATCGTTCGAGACTCTCCCCTCTCCCTCTCTCTCTCTTCTTCCACCTCACCCGACTTCTTTGTTGATGTCGTGTACGGCCTCCGTTTTCCGGGTGCTCCTTCCGCTCTCCTCCCTTCTGTATGTACCCCCCCCCCCCCCGTCGGAAACCCTTTTTTCCCTTTCCCTTCCCTTTCCCCACGTCAAGGTACTTCCCCACGTCCCCCCTTCCCCCCTTTTCATTTCTCCCTCTTTCCGGCTCCTTTAAACGGTTTGCTGTCAATATATATTTTTCTCGTCACTTACTTTTATTTCCCCCCCAAGCTCGTCATTTTTTACGTTTTCGTAGTCTTTCTTTTGAATTATCATGTCGTCATCGTCCACTCTTTCCTTTCCTGTCCTTTCGCTTCTCACCTTTCTCTTTCGTCTGGGCACCCCCTCCCTCACCGGCCCCCCCCCCTACACACCTGCCAACTCTTCTTAATTTTTCCCCTCAGACAAGCCTCTTTTTGATATGTAGACACGCCCCTTTTTTCTCTGTGAACGCCTTGTGTGTGTGTGTGTCTATGCGTGTGTGTGTTTCAAATCGTGACAAATCTCTCGATTCTTTCACCGAGCACACACACACACACACACACACACGTGTATACCTAAATACAAGCGGAGGGGGAGAACATGAGAGATGAGCAAGGCACTATCAGAGAGACAGAGGTGGGTGGGGTGGGTGTACGTTGACGCTTCTAGGGAGGCGTGTGTCCTTCATCCTCATATGCACATTTCTTTGTTTCCGGGGACTGGGCGGAGGGGCGGAGGGGGGAGGGGGGAGGAAGCACGACATCCCGGCTCCGTCTCCCTCTTCTGAATAATAATAATCCAATGACGTACTCGAAGGGCAAAAACGAAGTCACCGCGTTGTGATGCGTCTCCATACGCACACACAGAGAGAGAGAGAGAGGACGAGAGGACGAGAGAGAAACATGAATGAGTGAAAAGGGGGGGGAGGATGGGTGTGTGTGCGAGAAGAAGACCGTTAGAACAGGTGGCTTGACTGTCTTCTCCTTGGTAGGGGAGAGCCTATTGCAACACGGAAAAAAAAGATTATCTTACGCATATTGGTTTCGGGTACTCGCTCTTCTCCTCTTCTATCTCTCACTTTCACTCACTCTCTTTCTCTCAGGCACAAACATATATTTATACACACACGCACGCGAGTGTCTGGTGAGGGGTTTCCCCTTTCTACTTCCTTGCTCTTTCCATCTTCTCCTCCTCCCTCCCTCCCTCTCCATCCTCCTTATGCCCTCCGCTTTTTTTTCGTATTTATGAATCTTGAGAACGAAAAGGAGGGGAGGAGGTAAGGGTGCCTTTTATAGACAGCAGAGGGAGGGAGAGAGGCATTCTGTGGCGAGGCACTGTGGAAAGCAAAGGGATCTTCTCTCCCCATTTCTCTCCCTTTCCCTCTCCCCTTTCGATTGAGTTTTCTCGACGAGGGGAGAAGAAGAGAAAGAGGCTGGTGGTGCCCGGTCGTGCCGTTCTCTGCAGTCTCTCGACGGGTCTAGCATCGCATTTCTTCTCCCTCTTTTCATGAAAGTCCGCTCCCCACCCCATCCCTTTTTCTTTTCTTCAATGGTTTGTTCAGGTATTGGTACATATATATATATATATATACGTGGAGCATCATCTGCATTGACCTCTTTTCCATTTTCCTCCCTTTTTTTCTGTCAGAGTGCGGCTGCTTGGCTTCCTTTTGTTCGCACGAGTCTGGATAGCTCTTTTAGTTTCGGAGAACAGCACTTCCTGTCATCTTTTAACTCTCTCTCTCCCTTTCTCTCTCTCTCTCTCTCTATCACATCTACAGTTTCCCAGAGATTCCATTTATCTGTGGATGACTTGCTCTCCAGGGCGTACGGCTTTCGGTTTTGGAACGGTGCGTGTGTTGTTGAGTGGCGTGGCGTGGGTGTACGAAGATGCGGTGATGTGGGTGAATGTCATATTGTGCCCCCCTTTGTTTCTTGATACAGCCGTTTTTCTTTTGCTGCTCCTTCTCTTCCCATTGTAATATATATATATATATATGCATCTTCTGCTAATCCCTACCCCATCTCTTCTTTTGTTCTCGCTTCTGAAGCAAATGCCCTTTGCTGCAGCTGCTGC
Source organism: Borovskyia barvae (assembly GCA_030849085.1). Classification (NCBI taxonomy): domain Eukaryota; phylum Euglenozoa; class Kinetoplastea; order Trypanosomatida; family Trypanosomatidae; genus Borovskyia; species Borovskyia barvae. The sequence goes on from JASAOM010001061.1 coordinate 21,025, forward strand.
TTGAGCAGGAAAAATAAGAGTAAAAAATAAAAAGAGAGAGGATAGGAGAGAGCGTCTCATGAGCACTCCGCTCTCTTCCCCTTAATTTTTTCCCCTCCCCTTGCTTCAGTATGCTTGCTTAATCGCTCCGGTGTGTGTAATTGCATTCGTGGTACAAGTATACCTCTCCTTCCTCCCTACTAGTTTTTTGCTTTCATCTCCTCCTAAGAACTTTCTTTTGACGTGCGTACTGCTTTTCATGCTCTCTTCTTTTCCCGGACCTCCCTGCCTTAGTTTACTTCTCTTTCACCTTTCCTTTCACCTTTTTGTTGGGTGTGTGTCCCGCTCTCTCTCTCTCTCTCTCGGTTCCCCCTCTCCTCCCCCTTCCCTTCTTTCACTTGGCTGTGAAGACTGCCACGCACTCCTTCATTGCCTCACGCCCTTGTTCTCTTGCCTCTCCCTCTTTCCCCCGACGGAGTGGAAAGAAGGCAACAACGACGAGAGGAACAGGCAGATTCTGTGCGTGTGTGTTCATGTACCGATATCTATCTATAGATATCGATATCGATAAGGGGCATGCGGAGGAGAAGGCAACGCACCCCCACAAGCAGAAACAAAATCAAAACAAAAAAAAGAGCGACCATAAACAATACAGGAAGGGGAGGGAGGGTTTCTCGTCCCTTTTCTTATTTCTTTTTCTGGCGTTTCTATGCTTCCCGGTCGTCCCCCCCTTTGCTTTCTCTTCTCTCTCTCCCCCCCACTGAACAGAGAGTATTCTCTCTCTCTCTCTATAGATCGATGCCTGACGCTGGGCCTCCCCCCTTTCCCCTCTCCCAACCAAAAACACATCCATGCGGGGGAGAGCACCGGATGTGAGGGCCGAAAGAGCGAGAAGAGACGCCGGATGGGTGGGGAAGGGGAGACGACGCCGCTGGTAGGGAGGCCCTCACGAATACGCGCTGCTGATATTCCGATGCGTTGCGGTGCTTACAACGCATAAAAAGAGAGAAACGCCGGCCGTTTCATGTGACCGCACTTCGTCTCTCGACGCCTTCTCTTCTCTCATCTTTTACACCCTCTTGGGGTCTTTTTCCTGCGTTCTGCTTTCTATCGAAGTTGGACCCCCTTTTTTCTTTTTGTCTGTCCCCCCCCCCCCCATCGCCCATGCTGCATACTTTTCCTCCTGAGATGTCCCCCGAAGACGAGGTCGCCCGCTTTTTATTTTTATGACGGAGGTCCCTTCCCCCCTCCCCCTCTCTCCTTTCCTTCCCCTCGCTGTGACTGACTTAGCTTCTTCTCTCAAAGGACAAGAAGAAAAGCAAGACTGGAGATATCGAGGTAAGGGAGGATTGACGAAAGGGGAGAGAGGGAGAGGGGGGGGGGTTGGTGGTACGGGATGCACGCATCCAAAAGGTTTTTCTTCTTCTTCACTACCTCATTCCTTTCTCCCTCCGATTAAAACCAAAAAATTGCAGCCCTCTTAAAAAAACTCTTCATGTTCTGCTCCTCCCTTCTCCTTTTTACATTATGATGCCCATCTGCTGTAGTGCTGGATCTGCGCTAACCGGCACTCTCCCCTCTCTTTCCCTTCCCCCCCTCTCTCACCCAAACCCACACACAAACGCACACATACACGCGTGTCTTCTCTCTTCTCCCCTCCTTCCCCCCTTTCTTTTCGCTAGTCGTTAAGCGAGATTGTATTTTGCTTCTTCTCTTCCTCCACCCTCCTTTTCTTCTCCTTCCCCCCCTTCATTACGAAGTCTTGCTGAGACGCCAAATCGCCGCGGTCATGGCGATGTGTGGCTGTGACGATTGTTTTCCTTCTTTTTTGCTTCGTGTGTGTTGTACCCGCTTCGCCTCTTATTTCTTTACCGGAACACCCTCTTCAGTTGTGTATAGGCGCATCTCTCTCTCTCTCTATACGTATGCATATAACTAAGTAGCTAAATAAAAACATCTCCCTCTCTCTTTCTATATACACATGATGTATCACGAATTGTTTCTGTGTGTGTGTGTGTGTGTGTGTGTGCATTTGGAGCGATAAGAAGGAAAGGCGTTCTTCACCCGCGGTGGTGATACCGATTTGAGAAAAAAAGAAAACTACAGCTTCAACAACAACAACAAAGAATATCGTCGAGCAAAATGGATAAAGAGGGTGGGGTGGGGAAGGGACATGTATAAATCTCCAAGGCACATCCGAGAGCGAGCACCACATACACATAACACAAGACATGCTCACCTTTCAAAGGAGGAAAAAAAGATGAAGGATGGGGTGTACCTCGGCATCGTCGCGAGAGAAGGTGTGTGTGTGTGTGCGTGTGTCTGAAGATTTGTGTGCATGCAGGGAGTGTGCACGGCTAACATCGCGTGGGTGCCCTCCCCCCCCCCTCCCTCCCTCGGCTCCCTCCGCTTTTTTTGTTAGTGCAGATAACAAAGCCAGGCGGAGGACATCCTTGGGTCTTGCACGATACGTATCGATATCTTTCTATCCCCCGGTGCATCGAGGTTTGTATAAGCTCATACACACACACACACACGAAAAGGATGCCGATCCCTTCATGCAAAGCACGACCGTAGAGAGCCAGCCGTGCGGGAGCCACCGTCCTCTGTGGTCATGTACCATTCCCTTTGATGAGGGAGGTGAGTCGCACCACCATCACTCTATCTCCCCTCTCTCTTGTTCTCTCTCTCTCTCTCTTGCTCTCATTTTGCGCAAAACAAAAAAAGAAGGACGAAGCGGGACGCACCTTTGTCATTGCTTTCCTTTTTCAGGGCTTTCGCCTCCCCACCAAAGAATCGTGAAGTAGATCGCCCATACATCATACTATTTCTTTTCGTTTGGACCCCCTACACTTGCGAAAAAGAAAGAAAGAAAGAGAGAGAGGAGGAGGAGGAGAAGGAGGGCTCTTCCCTCGCGTATTTTTTCCTCCTCCTCTTTTTTTGCTGCATGGATTTTTTCATGACCACCATCCTGTTCTGATTCGCTTGCCCCCCCCCCTCCCTTCTTCGTTCTTTGTTGCCTTTCACGCCGCTATCTTTTTTTTCCTTCCTCGTCAAACAATCCGAGAAAAAGAAAAGCGAACGAATGGTGCCATAAAAAAAAGAGGTCGTGAAAAGTCGTCTTGGGGGTATTTCCTCCTCCCGCCTCTCTCTCTTTTCGATTCGTGGTGCTTCTTCGCTCTCCTTCGTTGACGCTCCTTTTCTCGTCATAGAAAATACGTCCACACACATACGTGCTTGCCTGCTTCTCTCCATCTGACGCAGGCGAGTGGGCCTTGTGCGTGCTTCGACATGCGGAGGCAGTCGCAAGCCCAACGTGCCCCGGCGCGGCTTATGCAGCCCTTCGAGGATGGCGGTAGTCAGTGGGATGACGGGGCGGCGCCCATCCATTCGATGAGAACGAAGACACGGGCTTCGAACTCAGCAGCGGAGAGGAGCTCTGACTCCCCAACCTCTTCACAGCCAGAGGATCGTCTGAATGCCTTGTATCAGCGATTCCGAACCCCATCGACTGGAGAAAGGGGATGCAGTAGAGGGGACAGGGCAGGGAGAATGGAAGGAGAATTAGGTGCGACTACAGTTGGGTGTCTGCCGCCGTCACCGCCGCCACACCAATTACAGGCTCCTCGATGTCGTGGCCGTACAGTCCAATACGCACCCCATCAAGTGGACTCATTGGAGACTGTTGCGCATCCTCGCGAGAGCGGTAGCGGAGACTCGCCGCCACCGCTACGCCCCACATCTTCCACCTCGACCCCTGTCAGAGAGCAGACTGACGTCGCTGTCGATGCGACCAGCTGGGTGAGGCGCCCCGGGAGGGAGGCACCGAGTGGGACACAGGCTGCTACCACATTCACAGCAACGCCCCGGCGCCGCGGAGAGACACCGCGAGCCGCTGTGCTGTCTGGCGCTGCGTCGGCCGAGAGTACCGTGACGCTACCTCCTTCTCTATCCAGCTCTGGCATACCCGCTCTGATGCACACCGCTAGACATGTCTGGGCAGTGCTGGGGTTCTTTGAGGTGCCTGCCGTGGATGGGGATGGGGAAGGGCTGGGGACTATGCAGGGCGAGGGGCGTGGCCGGAACTCCTCTGGCCCGGAGGACACGGCCTCATTTTTATGGGAACTGCAGATGTATTTGAACATGTTTCGCCCCGACACCTCGAACCCGCCTGCGGCGGAGCTGGCGAGCAAGACAGCCCTCATGCGGAACGGGCTGTGGCGTGTTCTCTTCAACGCCGTCTTTTACTGCGTGTCTACCCTGGACCAGCATCGATGCCGACGCGGCACACTTCCTCGCAGGGAGTTGGAGGTGTGCACCGGTGGGGCTGAGGACGCCTACGAGGTCGTCTATTCTTCGAGTACGAATGATGATGATGGTGATGAAAGCGAGGAGGTGGAAGGGGCGGGCGCTCCGAGAGGTTCTCGCGCAGTGCGCACAGCACCGGTTCGGCTCACATGGAGGCGCGTTGGCGAGTCTGAGGTGGATTGTATGGCTCGGTGCATGCAGGATCCGTTGCCGCCCGGATGCACTGTGGGCGATGTGACGGCATCGACGATTCCCTCCAACCGTGCGGGGGGAAATTCGGTCAGAGCGGCCCGTGACGCTGCGATGGAGGCCGAAGGGCCACCACAGTCGCCTCCGCGCTCCCTCGCAGACGCGTATGGGCAACAGATGCGCAGCCCTTTGCCAGCGCGAAGCTGGTACTTCGTGCTGCGTTGCTTGGCGCAGGTGGGGTACCGTCGTGATGCCTTCTATTTGCAGACACCCTCCATGGCCTCTCCGCACGAGCTCTTGCTCGCCTTGCTCTGGCTAACGCGCGAGTACAAGTTGATAGGTGTCGCTGAGTACGTCGAACTTGACCGTCTCTACCCTTTCCTTCTCCTCTATCGAGCCGATGGCTCCCTTCAGCGGAGAACGGCAGCCAATGTAGTCGGGGCACAGCGCGGTATTGCAATGGCGCAAGACCGTCTGCTGCATCGCATCTCCAGCGCTTCCGTGTGGCCACCAGTGAGCTTCGATGAGGAGGCGAGCCTCGTTGCACGGCTCCGTCAGCTGGAACGTTGCCTCGGAAGCGCTTCGGCTGCGGCATCCACACGGACACCGCCGGCGTGCCAGGTGCGACGTCTACTAGCGGTTCGCCGACTGATCGATCTTTCTTTCAACCGAGTTCACCAGTGCCTCCAACGTCAGGTGGAGCAGGTCGCTCTGTTGGGCCTTCATTCCCCTCTCGATGTACAGCTATGCCGGAAGGAGCATCACGCGATATACGAAGAAGTTCTGGCCGGGCTGGGGTACCTGCAAGAGGCAGAGAAGCGACTGCAGCTGTCCGCAGATTGCTTGTGCCAAGCTAGCTCACTGGTAGCCTTTCTCCTACGATACGACGACTCCACCGTACCGGCAGACGACGTTCTCTCGGCGCTGGAGGAGGATGATGCGACGTGGCTCGCACGCGGGGGTTCCGCCGCCAGGGAGTTGCCGGATGATGACACCTCTTTTCGAGAAGGACGCCACTTGCGCACGAAGGCCGATCGATGGCGATGTGCGGCGCAGCGTGGGGGTTTCGCTGCGACACACGAGGGCAGCTCCACTGCCGTCGCCACCTCTGCAGCGGAACTGCGCGCGTTGTCGGCTGCCTCTCTCACGCAGGCGCTGTCGGCATTTCGCGCATCCCACATGCGTACCACCCTGACGGAGATGTGGAAGCGGCTGTGGCGGCGCAGCCAAGTGGCCCCGAACAGCATACCAAAAGAAAATCTCTATTTTCTGTTGGACACGGAGGCGCAGCACGCGCAGCAGGTTCGCGTTAAGGAGAATATGAGGAGCCGCTATTCCCTACAAGCGGCTTTGGCAGCAGAGCTGGCGGTGCTCGGGTATCAGAAGCATCACCGCTCCACCGAAACGCGTACCTCGCTTTCCACGGATGATGAGGACATCATCGCAAAGACGAGAGATTCGGCCTTGAGTTCCCCGTTGGCAGCGGATTCGATCGATGAAGTGGCGCCTGAAGTGCAGGTCGCCATGCCACCGCTGAACCTCGTCACCAACGCGAGCTCTGCCTTTGCGGAGCTTCACGCCGAGGATGAACTGTATGGCCCTGTTGCCCTAGGAAGCGATGAGGTACAGCTGACCGAGGTCGGCGAGCCGGCGGCGGGTTCGACTACGTCGGCACGGCTGGAGATTGAGCGGCTGGACATGTGGGAGCAGCAGGAGCTCGATGCCCAGCTCATGGCTCCTGCAGATACCGTGGCTCGCGTGGAACACTGCAAACGCCTGTTGGCGACGTTGTACCACAAGTTCAACCTCCGAGTAGCGGCACCGGTGGCACGTGAAGGAGAGAGTGGGAGAGAGGAAAAGGTCGCAGCACAGAACTGAGGGACACGCATAAGGAGTAGCGCGGATGCTGGGGCAGAAGGAAGAAGAAAGATTTTTTCCGCCGTGTATTCTCATCCTCCTGTTTTCGTCTTGCTTCTCCCTCTTGCTTTTATTGGAGCTCTCTGCCCACCTTCCGCGGCGGCGAATAGCCATCCAAAGCACGTGTAGGAGCACAAAAGCTACGGGGACTACCTCTCCTCTCGTCTTCGCCTTCCCCCTCGTTACACACACCCGCACACGCGCACAGAGACGCAAAGGACGGCCTGTGTGCCATCAAAAGCGGTGACGTGCTTGACTTCTTTTTCTCTCTCCATGATATGGAGAAGGGGAGGGGGAGGGGTGGCTGGGTGGAGTCGGAAGGAGTCCGGGTGGTCCCCACGCCTCCCCGCTTGCGTTCGGTGCCCAACGTCTGCGTCGGCGTGCATCACCACAGCGGACGAAGGAGATGCGCCCCCCCCCCTGTACGCGAGAATATCTCTGTCTCTACTCTATTTTTTTTTGCATCCGTACTCTCGCACACACATGCGCATCGATCTATACATATCTATACCTATAGACATGTTCGGAAAAAACTCAAGGTGACACGACCTTCCAAACGACGGGTCCGATGTTTTTTTTTTTCGAGGGCCGCGGAACGACTTGCTCGCCAGAAATGCCACACGAACCTCCCCCTTTCTCATTCGCTGGCGCTCCGTTCTGCGCCACGTTTTGTGCTCTAGTGGTTTCGTCAATAGCTCGGTGTCGGGGTGCAGAACGACGAGTGTCTCTCGTCTCTCTCTCACCCCTTCTTTTTCTTCTCGCCTCTGAGTGCTTGTCCAGAATGTTCTGTCGGCGCGTGTGTTGCGTCCTTCACACAGACATGATTTTTTTTCGTCATCTCTCTTCATCTTTTTCTTACACCTCTCTCTCTCTCTCTTATCTCTGACCTCTCTCTCTCTCTATCGTTGCTCTCCCGTTGGTTTCGTCGTATTCGCCCTTCTTTCTCCATCCACGTGGGCAGGACCCCTCTGACTTCCTTCTTCTTTTCTCCAGCTCTCAAGGAAGACGACAACGACCACCACAACTCCCGTACAGCTCTCTCCGCCCCCCCTCCCCTTCTCCTTTCTTTGAGATTTTCTCCATTTTTGCTGCTTTTTTTTCTTTTCCTCCAGCAGTGCACCTACCTACATAGATAAGAACAACACGCATAGGGAACGTATCGAAGGAGGGGTGGGTAGGTGCGGCGTTCGTGGAGAGGGAGAGGGGTCTACGTGCGCGTGACCTCTGAAGATCTGTTTCCTTTCCATGCGCGTTTCTCTCCTGAAGGTTTGTTCCATTTTTTTTTTTGGTAGTGGTGTGCTCCTGGGCGCACCTTTCATTGGGCGAACTGCCTCTGCTTCTCTGCTGCTTTCTGGAACCACCGCCAGAAGTATACAGCGCAAACACTCGGTTGTTCTTGTGCTGTGTATCTGGGTGTGTATTGCGATGTCGATATACACATCTGCACACGCACGCAAACACCATTCGATAGAAGAAAACGCTTGTTTCTCGCTGCAATCCATCTCTGTAGTCTGCCCCCCCCCTTTCCCCGTCCCTTTTGTCTTGCTTTTCTTCTCCTCCCGCTTTCTCTCTCCAGGAAGTTTCGGAGCAGCGATCTGCCACTGATGAAGGAGTTGAGCTTCAAGGTGGTGCTTTTGGGTGAGGGTCGTGTGGGTAAGACATCTCTAATCTCACGCTACGTGCATGGCTCGTTTGATGAAAGGGAGATGAGTACGGTGCAAGCAAGCATGTATAGCTCAAAGGCAGTTCCGATCATCGATGCCGACGGCAGCACCTTCCGCGGCGTTCGCGAAGTCGATCTGGCGTTGTGGGACACCGCAGGACAGGAACGCTTTCACGCGCTCGCACCGATGTATTATCGTAACGCCGAGGGTGCGATCATCGTGTATGACATCACCGATGCGGACACGCTCCACAAAGTCCGAACTTGGGCGAAGGAGCTTTATGCTGTGGTAGGGGAGGGGAACATCGAGCTCGTCTTGTGCGGCAACAAAGCTGATGTCCCTGCTGCAGAGAGGGAGGTGAGCGAAGGTGAGGGGGCAGCGATGGCGGCCGAGCTTGGCGCCACCCATTTGTTTGCGAGTGCCAAGACAGGCCAGAACGTTGATGACGTGTTCAGCATCATGGCTACTCAAATTCTGCGTGCCCGGGCAGTGGCCGGCATGATCCCGGGCGTTGGCGGTGGCAGCGCGGTGGGCAGCAGCAGCAGCATGGGGGCTGGTGCAGGCCAGACGCCGTCACGCTGTCGCCCGCGACGCGGTTTGATGGTGGTTGGAGAGGATGGGGAGGCAGTGACTCCGGGTCGTGCTCCACCCCAAGAGGCTCGCGTGTTCGGCGGCGTCACTCCACCGCGCGCGCACCGCTATGGCAGCGGCATAAATGCACCCGTCTCACTCAGTGGTGACAACTCCTTCGGTGAGAGCGCTGCCGGTGGTGGTAGCGGCGGCGGTTCTGGCTGTTGCTAAGGAGACGAGAGATGCGGGAGGCAGGTCATGGCAGTGGTGCGGCAAGGCGAGGCGAGGCGAGAAGGGTACAAGGCAGGCCCCTTATCTCGATGCTTGCGGCACTTTTTTCAACGAAAACGTTCGGCGGTAAACATCGGCGCGCTCGCTGCGTTTCTGTGGGAGAGGGAGTTGCCTCTTCTCTCCCAGCTTCTGCAGGAGCACAGACCAAAAAAAAGAGGAGGAGAGTAAGAAAAGAAAAACAAATGGGAAAAGGAGAGCGTGGCAAAAGGGGCTATGAGCGTCAGGTGTGTGTGTCTCGAGGGGGGCGTGAAATGGAGGCACGCCCATGAGCGCACTTCCCTGTCGCCCATAAAAAGAGGACGTACACACGGTGATGTGTGCGTACTTGTGGCTTTTCATGCTCGCATCAGGAGGAGGAGGGGGAGGTACATCACTGCCTTTCTCGGATCCTGTTTTTATAATACGGGCTCTCTCTTCTCCCCGTGTGGGTGCGGGGTAGCGTTGCCGTGGCAAGGCAAGAAGATCATCGCGCCACACCCATTCTGCTTTCCTCCTGTCCTTCTCCTTCTTCGTGCCCCCGCCCTTTTCGATGAACATCGTACTCCACAATCTGCCATGTGCCGCATTTTCTTTTCGAACTTTATTTTCCTGCCAACTTTTTCTATTCCTCCCATTTTCTTATTTGCCGCTTCATACGCATCCCCCTTTTCTCTTCTCTCCTCGCATACAATACTATCCTTGATAACGTGCATATATATATATATATATGTTGTACTTCGCCTCTCTCGCACCATTCCGCCACACCGCACCACACACTACCGTTTCCCTCCCCCTCTACGGATGGCTGTTTTGAATTCTCTAAGAGTGGCTAGAGCAGCAAAGCGCTAACAAACAAAAAGAGGAAGAGCACCAAAATAAATATATCTACATATATATATATATATGTGAGGGGAACACACACACACACACACACATACTCACGAACGTACGTAGAAGAGAAAAAAAAGAAGTCACGTACACCCACAGCGGTGCCGACTGCATTTTCCCTTTCTTTGCCCCCCCCCCCCTCCTTTCCCGCCTCTACCTCATCTCTCTTCTTTCTTCTTCCTTCGCTCTTTCCCCTCTTAAAGAATATATATATATATATATATATATAAATATATTTATTTATTATTTTCATTTTCTCCTCCTCTTTTTTTTTGCCTTCTCTTCAGTTGTGTACTCTTTTTTTCTTGCTAATTTTTTTTGGTGCTGGATTTTTGGAAGAGTTTTATGTGTGGTTCAGGAGTGGCGTGAGGAAAGGAGAGAAGAGACAACAGAAGGTTTGGTGGCGTATCCGTGTTGGCACGGAGGAACGGAAATAAAAGCAAAACGAGAAGTATAGGCAGAGAGAGAGACACACACACATACAAACAAAATCGATAATTCTAATCTCCCCCTTTCGCTGAAAGGAAGCTTTTGAGTGTTACCGAGCGGCTTTCCTGCCCCCTCTCTTTTCCGGTCTCGTCGCAAAGTACGGTGCGTTGCCGTCGTCCTCCGTCCTCTCTTTCTTTCTGCGGGTTCTTTTCGATTCCGTCTTGTACGCAAACAAAGGGAAGCAGGTCCCTATCCCCTCTGCCCCGTCTATCTCGCCCCCCCCCTTTCAGCAGAACAATTTTCCTTGACGTGTTTGGCGTTGCAAATCGGAAGAAGAAATTTTTTTCTTTCCGTCTCCTTCCCGCCTCTCCCTTCATTTTCTTTGCCCCCCCTTTTTTTGTTTACGGGTGCGTCTCCTATTTCTGTTCCGCATCGTCAACGTGGCAACGGTGGCGGTGGTGTTTGCGTGTGAGAAGAGAGTTTGTGCGCTTTTTTTTCTCTCTCTCTCTCTCGTGGCAGTCCCATTTGGACCTGTGTTGGCGGGACAAGAAGAAAAAAAGAAGGAAGCGAACATACGGGAGCACATCTATCTATCCACAGGGACTCGTCTATCTATAAAGCAAAAGTTGGACGTACTCCTTCGCTTTCTCTTCTCTCCCTACCTTTTTTTTAGTGGCTGGCGTTGCACATCTTGCACCAGAACAGAAAGCGAGAGAGGTGTCCGAGTCGTTTGTCATCCCAGCGATTTATCTTCTGTTCCGACGTTGGGAGCTCGTTTCCTCGTTTGAGCAGCCACAGACATCCACAACGCCCATCCCTCTTGCCTCCATTATTTTTTTTCGTTCGGAGTGTGCAGTCGTGCGGCTTGGGTGGGTGAAGATTCTGTTCTCCTCTCCTCTTACTACCATTAGGAAGGGAAGACACCCACACCCACACACAGTTGAGCATCCACAGGACTGGACGTAGAGGAAGCCATGCTGTACGATCGCGTCAACGATATTGCGTGCTCGCAAGGCGAGGCCATCCGCTACATCCTGGGTGCTGTTTCCAAAAATACAGTGCAGACGACGTTGACGACGCTCGAGCAGTTCTGCTCCCGCTCGGTTGAGCTTTACCGGTACACCATCAAATGTACCTGCACCGCTTTGCTGGCGGCGCGAAGTGATGAGCGAGCGTTGATCGCTTCCCGCCTCGTGGGAGAGGCGTTGGGGAAGCCCAATGGGCTCACGTTAGTGGCCGGTGCTCTCGACGGTAGCTCGGTGTCGTTGACAAAGGAGTCACTCACCGCGTTGATGGCGAACGACTTGAAACTGACGCCCCTTAAACAGATGCAGATGGCCATGGCGCTGGTGCTCACCGAGAACTCGGCGAAGGCGGCGGCGACGGAGGTGCTGGAGGACTTCAATGTACCGCAGGCGGCACTTAAAGAAGAGGATGGTGGCTTGCGTGCGGCCGCGCTGCTGTCACGGCAGGTGCACATCGCCCCCGCTAGTCTTGGCCACCAACTCTCCTTGGTGTGCCGTCCAGTGGGGCTGCCGAAGCCGAAGACGGACGGGAAGCCGCGCGTGAGCGTTGCCGGCGTCTTGAAGGAGCTCGGCACCGGCTGTGTCACCACGCTCGCCGATTCTCGTGAGCTGCTCAGCATTTTCCCGCACCCGTTCACGGAGCGCGACGGGGCAGAGGTGCTCGCCTTCTTTGCCTCGGCTGGGGTGGCCGTCAACGACAGCAGTACGTACACTTCGCTGATGACGGCGTCGGGGAAGAGTTCGCCGAAGGGTATGGGGGGTTCTGTGACGTTGGTGAACGCGATGCCGTTGCTCGACGCTCTCTGTGAGGGATCCTCGAAAGGCTTTGATTGGGATCGTGTCATTCACATGCTCGACCAACCGGACGGGGAGCCGTTCAGCGCGAAGCACATCTCTGTCATCTTTGATGCCTACCATCGCTTCCAGCCGGACCACGAGTACCCATCGGTCGCGCTCTTTCTTGGTCGATGGACGAATACTCTACGGCAGCGTGGTGTGCTCGAGTACATTTTGAAGCACCCGGACAAAGTCAATCGAAAGTTGTTGGCCATCAGCGTTCCTGCGGAGTTGCTACCGACGACGAAGCCACCGGGTGTGACGGCGACGGAGTTGGACCTGTGGCGCTCTGCTGCCTTCACGGAAGCCGCGCTGTACGTCGCCAGCCGTGACAAGGACTTCGACAACAACGTGTTCCGCCCCGCCACGGAGAAGCTACCGTTGCCTTTCCTGTACAACCTCGCCACAGGGAGCTTTCAAGGCACGGTGAAGCACTTTGCGTGCATGAAGCACATCATGCGATCACACTGTCCTTCTCTTGACCCAGTGGCGCAGTATATCATGCCAGAGGTGGAGAAGCGAGGCCGTCTCAAGATGATGATTGGCGTCTTCTCGGAGCTGACGGAGACGTCGCCGGAACGGGTCTTGGATATACTACAGCTAGTGCTGAAGTGCAAGTCCATGGCGAAGCGGGTCCTGTCGGACAGTGGAAGCCCCCGTCTCGTCACCGCGGTGGCCATGTGCATGGACGAGGCGGGTGAGCCAAGCGACAAGTGGCTGCAGCAAGCGCTGGAGGGGAAGCTGCATTTTCGTGCCAGCACAACGGAGAACCGTTTCGCAGTGGCCATGAATATTGTGGAGGTGGCTGAGTTGCTGCAGGAGAAGCAGATGTACGTGGCAAGCGCCACGGCCGCCTTGAATGCGCTTCTCGCTTCACCATTGAAGGAGGTCCTGAAGAGTGTCACCGATTGCGCCAAGGCGCTCTTGGCCTCGACGGACTCGCTCTTCCCGGAGGATGTGGAGAACGAGGCACTCGAGTTTTTCAAGAACATCTACGCTGCCGGCAGCACCGCGCACGCCATTGCTACCGTTCAGCGCTTGATCAAGAGCAGCGTGCCCCGCGATAAGCAGCTGTACGCCTGTATTGTGGGTATCATGTTCGACGAGACCTCCGCCATGGGCTACTACCCACGGAAAGAGCTGCAGCTTTTTGCGGAGTTGTATGGGCAGATGATAGCGAAGGATCTGCTACCGGCGAGCCAGCAGCAGCGGGCATGGGGCGTGTTGCTGCCGGCTGTGGCCAAGCCAGCCAACTACGCCATGGAGGAGTATGGCATTATCGCGTTGGAGCAGGTAAAGTCGCGGCTACCAGACTGGCCGCAGTACGGCCGAGCGCTGCGCTACGTGCGAGACCTTGACTTTCGTGTGCCCGGCATTGTGGCTGCCATCAACCGTGGCATTAAACAGGAGGAGGCGGCGGCCCGCAACGGGGGCGCCTCGGAGATGGCCGAGGGCAGTCCAACCTCCCCGCTCTCCCCTCGCAACCCGTCCTCCCCCAACAAGGCACTGGCTGCGATCGATCCGGCGATTGTGCTAGCGTCGTCACCCTCGACCTCGCCGTCTCCGTCCAAGAAGTTCACGGACATGGCGGCTGCAAAGCTGCATTCGTTTGACATTGGTACACTCGTCACAGATGCTAACGTGACAGCCCCGCCTCGGGTTATTCAGGAGCAGATCAACTTTCTTATTGGGAACACCGATGTGCGCAACTTGGATAGCAACGCAACGGAGCTGTCGCAGCTGTTGCGTCCGGAGTATTACGAATATTTCGCGGACTACCTTGTTGTGAAGCGTGCGGCGCTGGAGCCTAACTACCACTCTATGTATATTGAACTTATCACGAAGCTGCATTCGAAGGAGTTGGACAGGTCTCTGCGAAAGGCGAGCATTGCAGCTGCGCATCGCCTCCTGGCCTCGCAGAAGATTGTCACCGACGCGAGTGAGCGGGTGCTCTTGCGCAATCTGGGCTCCTGGCTTGGTAGTATCACGCTGGAGAAGAGCATTCCTATCCGGCAGCAAGACCTGCATATTAAGTCGCTGTTGTGTCAGGGAATCCTGGAGGGAAAGCTGGTCCCGGTAGTGTCCTTCATTACCCGCGTACTGACGAGTTGTGCGAAGTCTCGCTTCTTCTGCCCGCCGAACCCGTGGACGATGGCGCAGCTGAGCTTGCTTATGGAGATGTATACGTTGCCACACCTCCGCGTGACGCTGCGCTTTGAGCTGGAGCTTCTTCTGAAGACTCTCGACCAGTCGATGCAAGACCTTCTCCAGTACATGCGCGCTCACCCGTCGAACGCCTCAACGGAGACGCACTTGCTGGATGTCTACAAGGAAATCAATGTGAACGAAAGCCCGGACTTCCGTGTCGGTGATGACGAAGGCACTGTGCCTGCCGCTGTCACCGCCGTACCACCGGTGCCGGCTAGCGCCTCCCCGCCCATGCAGCAGCAACAGCAGCAGCCATCGGCGCGAGCCGGTGCACGCCCCTTGCAGGCCAGTGCAGAGCCATTCCAGCCCAAGGACAAGGCACCGTCGGCACCGTCCGAGGTGACCCGTATCATGGGGCTACTGGACAAGCCACTGCGCATGCCTGTTACGATCGATGCCTTCAACGTGCGCATCCCCAACGTCGAACCGACCCTGGGTGGCCTCGTCGAACGCTTGGTGGAGCACCGCCAAGACATCGCTTCTCAGTTGCGCGCTGTCGTGGATGAGGCAGTGCACTACTGCATGCAACGCAGCGTATCCATCGCGACGCGAACGACGGAACGTCTAGTAAAGAAGGATTATGCCAGGGACCCGTACCCGGAGGATATGCTGATCGCGGGGGACGGCATGTCCCGCTCACTGGCGGCAAGTCTGAGCTACGTGATGGTTCGGGATGAGCTGCCGTCACTGTTGAACCCTGCGCTAACGAACCTGCTGGAGCGTATCTTGCCCTCTACAACGCCGCTCGAGATTAAGGCGAGGCTGCGGGACGACCTTGTGAAGGACAACCTCGAGTTTTGCATGCGTGCGGTGGAGTACAATGTGGGGGAGGAAGCGGCGACGGCGACGAGCCGCACTCTCATCGATGTGGCACGGGAAAAGGCGAACGCCTTCACGGAGCGTGAGCCGCTGCCACTGCCACAGGATCAGGCGGAGGTGGCAGATTTGCTCTCCTTGATGGGGGAGACGTTGGTGCCAGCGGGCCACATGCCCTCGTTGCACCGGGAGGTGTTCGCCGACTTCTACAGTTGTGTGCCACCGGTGGCCGTCTTTATGGCGATGCTCCGGGGTGTGGAGGACGCAGTAGCGCAATATCACAAAGGCGAAGGCGTACCACCATTGATGTTCGCTCAGCTCGATGGGACGGAGCCGACGCCGCCGGGCCCCGCCGCTGAAGCGCAGCTGCCTTTGCGCACACAATTCACGCGGCTAATGACCTTGTTAACGCCCGAGGTGAGCACGTACCTTCTCAGTCCCATTCTCACCAAGCTGATGGCGCTTGCGGTGACGACAGAACCTCTCACGAAGTCGCTCAACAACAATGCTAAGAACCCACAGGCAGCTGCGACCGCGGCCGCTGCTGCTGCTCTCGCGTCGAACTTGGACAGCACCGGTCACGCCTCGGAGGACCCGGCGCGGCAACAAGAGACCCTGCGCATATCCGCGGCCCTGCATCAGCTATACTTGCGGGTGCTGCTGCGGTGCCGCGAATGCGGCGAGGAGGTGAACCGAGACGAGTTCACGCGGCTCTTCCTGCACCATCCGCACTGTTACTCGTTCGCCAAGCTGACGACGGACTTTATTCGCATCAAGATTCTAAAGTGCAGCGACTTCGACGAGGCTCTGGCGAAGACGCTGACCAGCGGCACCTCCAACTTCGTCACGTTTGCGGGGGACATCATCACCGATGTCATTATCAAGGAGAAACTGTTGATGTCGAAGGATATGCGGCGCACCTTGGTGGCGCTTGACGCTATCGCGCGTGCGCGTGCGTCACGCGCCGTTGCTGCAGGACCTCCTACGCCAAAGCAAACGTCCCCGTCCTACGTCACCGAGCCGCCCCTCAGCAAGCTCGTGCCTGCGCACGTGACAAAGCTGGTGGTCCCGTGCGCATGTGTCGGTGCAGGGGACGACGAGTCCATCCAGAAGGAGGTGGAACAGCTCATGAACGACTGGATTACCGCGTGGTCGCAGAAGGGTCACCGCAGCAATGAGAAGCGTATCCCTTCCGTTGAGTTCGTCAAGACGCTGCAGCAACGCCGCATGCTGGACAGCAACCACCTCCAAACTTTCCTCAGTCTTGGCGTGCGGTACTGTGTGGAGTACTACGCGAACGTGATGTTGGCCATAGAGCGGTCGGATGGCAGCATCACAGACGAAGTTCTCGTCGGTACCCGCCCTGGTGGCCCGCCGAGGTATCGTACGCCCTATACGGCGAAGCCCTTCGTGATGTGTGACGGTTTCATCGAGCTGGTGATGGTGCTGCTGCAATGCTGCTCCCTCCGCAATGGGGCATCGCACGATTTGCGGGCAGAGACGACGCTTCTGCGACGTGTCTTAGATGCGGTGACGCGGGTGTTGACGGAGCATCACAACTTCATTGCCAAGACGCGCCCGGCGCCTGAGTGGAAGCTCGCCGCAGAGGAACAAATAATTCCTGTTTTCCAACAGCAGCCGTATGTGCGTGTGCTCAGCAATCTCCTCAACTCCCTGCAGCGCATGGAAAGCTCCATGTCGCGGCCGACGTCTACGGACTTGACAACGGCCTTCCACGCCTTCCTGCGCCGCGTTCATCCCATGGAGTACCCGGCATTTGTATTTGGTTGGATGGAGATCTTGGCCCACCGCCATCTCATCCCCCGCTTCCTGGGGGAACAGTCGATGTGGCCGCACTACGTCGATCTCCTCGCTGGTGCCATGATGTTCGTGAAATTCTTGATCAAGGGCAACCGTATATCACCGAATGGGTTGGTCTTATACAAGACACTGCTGAAGCTGATTCTGGTGTTGCTGCACGACTACCCGCAGTTCCTGATTGTACAGCACTACCCGCTGTGCGAGGCGATACCGCTGTCGTGCGTGCAGCTGCTGAACACCGTCTTGTGCTCCTTCCCACCTGAGCAGCGCCTGCCAGAGCCTTTCCCTCACGTCGACTCGAACAACCCGGCCATGCTGCAGCCACTGGATACATCCGTGCAGGAGGCGTGCATCGCGACAACGTTCGCCTCCTTTCATATTCAGTCACAGCTGCTCACCAGCCTTGAGGTGATGGTCAGCAACGACGATGCCCCGCTGCGGGAAAGTGTGCTGACGGAGGTGGTGCGAGAGCTGACACAGACCTCGGCGAAGCGCAGCCTGATCAACGCGGTGGTGCAGCATATGGCGATCGTGTACCTGCGTACCCATCTCAACGTCATTCCACCGAACTTCGCCAAGTCGAACGTCCTCAGTTGTTACCGCTTCCTCTGCAGCCAGTTCAACACGAAGCGCCGCTACTACCTACTTGGGGCCTGCGCGAATCAGCTACGCTTCCCAAACATCCAGACGAACTTCTTTGCGAATGTGGTATTGAACTTATTCCTGCCATCGCCCTCTGTGGACGCTCAAACGCAGACGTGCATACAGGAGCAGATCACGCGTGTACTGGCAGAGAAGACTGTCATTCTGCAGCCGCATCCCTGGGGGGTCCTCAACACCTTTGTGGAACTGATGCGAGAGCCGAAGTATAAGTTTTGGGATACTTCTTTCATTCATTACGAGCCTCTCGGTTCCATGTTCGCAAAGCTGCATCACACGGTGCAGACGCGGTCGAGCAAGGCTGCCAATGCAGGGGCACCGGGGACTGACGCTGCCCGGGCAGATCCCTCCGCGGCCACGGCATCCACCGCCGCACCGACAACACATCATTGAGAAAGAGAGGCAACAGCACCCTCCCCCCTAATATATATATATATGATGATGATAATGAGCGGGGGAATAGAGTATAAAAGTAAGAGATAGGCGAGGGGAAGGAGGAAAATTTATGTCTTTAATGCGGCTGGCCTCCCTTCCCCCCCTTTCTTCCTCTTTCGCGCCCCTCCGCGTCGTCCTTGGGCTGATGCGAAGCGCGCGGCGTCACACGCAAGTAGAGAAGAGCCTTGAGGTAGCATGTGTGCTTCCATGTATCCGCACGCTCAGGCAGTATATATATATATATATATATATCATAAGCAAAGGAGAGTAGGAAGTAATGTTTTGGGGTTTCTTGATGCAGGGCTCTTATGCTGTGTGTGCTGTATCAGGGTGGGATGTAAGATCGCACATAGCCGTTTGCAGCGACTACTTTGATTTGGTTCAATCGAGTCATGCAGTTCTTATGATTTCTTTACCCTCTTCTCCTCCCTCCTCTCTCCTGCTCCTTTCTTTTTTCTTCGCTTTCCTTGACTGGACCGACGCATTCGCCCTGTGCTCTGTGTCTTCTAGTTTCGATGCAAAGATGCCGGTGAGGGACGGAGGGAGGAGGAGAAAGCCCAGTCACATCTTCGCATTACTCCCCCGTGTTTTTTTCTGTCAAAATATAAATAAAAAAAGAAGAAACAGGTGAGGTGATGACGTCCATGTGGGCTTTCTTTGCGCGAAGGGGGAGTGAGACGGAGAGAAAGAGAGGTTCAGGTCGTGGTGGTGAGGTTGTGAAGGGCGTCTGTTCCCCGCCCTACTGCTCACCTTCCTTTTCTCGTATTCTCTGTCTCTGCGCATTTTTTTCATTTCTCATCACCCGCATTTTCTTTTTGGTGCTCTGCGCGTGGGTCCGTGTCTCTCCCTCCCTCCCTCCCCCCCTCCTCCTCTCTCTCCCTCCCCTCCCTCCCCCCCTCCCTCCTCTCCCCCCCCTCCCTCCTCTCTCTCCCTCGTTCTCCTTCTCCTTCTCTCCTCTCCCTTTACTTTTTGTGTTTCTTCTATGTGTTCGTTGATAATTGTATTCGACGTGGTAGCAGCGACGTTGTCTCCTCCCTTTTCTCTTTCGTTCTGCGTGGACGCGTACGTGCGGGTGCGTGCGTTGATGGTGTGCTCGGGAGGAGCAGAAGAGCGAACCACCACCACCACAAAGGACCTCCCCTTGCTTCTTCCTTGTGTGTGTGTGTGTGTCCCCTGAGGGGGCGAGTGGCTCGTTACCGGACATGGCAAAAGACGGCGGCGCAGCATTGCGGTGGCGCAGGAAGAGACTGCGACGTGGATAAGAGGCATCACAACATACAGAAGAAAAAAAATGAAGAGAAAGAGAGGGGGGAGGAAAGGGGCCAGCGCCGTGGCGCTTCCTTTTTTTTCTTGGTTTGTCAACGTCTCCCTAAGCCAGCCCGCCACACAGGAGGAATTTCTCCTCACCGCTGCAGGCCCCCCTTTTGTGCGGCCCTCCCCTCTTCTTCTCCGCCCCTCCCTCCCCCCTCTCTCCCTCTTCCGCACCCGTCCCACTTTTTCTGCCTCGTTTGTTCCATCTCTCCTTCCTTCTTCTTCTTCACCTTGTCCTCCTTTGCCCCCTCCCCCTTCCCTCCGCCTCCAACATAATACTAATCATTATCAATAACAACAACCGACGATAACACCAACAGAACATAACGGAGTGACACCAACGGTCATCACCACCCGCATTCCTTTTACCTCCCCCTGATAAATAAAATTTTCTCATGCTCAAGTTCTTCACGGAGAAGGCCAACCATCAGGCCCTGAAGGCCGTGTTGTGCGCCTTGTTCACGCAAAAGCCTCTGGAGGTAACTCTGGGCAGTGCGTACACCACCCCCTACCTGCAGCTCCCCACGTCGAAGGCTCCGTTGTACAGCTGCAACGAGGCAGCACGTCTCATCTTCAACACAAAACCCAGCTCCTGTTATGACGACTCCCTGGAAGGAGAGGCGGAGTGGCTAGAGTGGGAAGCTACGGTGTTGGCACCTGCTATGATGCCCCTCTACACCCAGCGTCGCCTCACAGCGGAGGCGGAGGCAGCGCTGAAGAAGCTTGAGGACACGTTGCAGCATGCCAACGCGATCGCGGTGAAGGGATCGCCCTCCCTCAACTCCTTCTTGGTAGACAGTGTCGTCTTCGCCTCCCTGCTGCCGGCGCTCTGTGATGGTGGTCTGCTGCCCTCATCACAGGCAGAGGCTGTGCCGCACTTGCGGAAGTGGTTTCAGCGGTTCCAGGTCGAGCATGAGGAACTTCTCGCCTCCGCCTTCGACACCCTCTCTGTGCAAGAGTGCGGGGACTTCCTGCGCGTACCGCGAACCTACGCGGTGAGCCCCAAGTTGCAAAAGACCTTCTTTGCGACTACGCCCATCTACTACGTGAACGCATCGCCACACATCGGCCACGTTTATAGCACTCTCATTGCCGACGTTCTCGGCCGTTACCACCGCGTGAAAGGGGAGAAGGTCTTCGTCATGACCGGCACGGATGAGCACGGCCAGAAGGTGGCCGAGGCAGCCGCGAAGCAGGGGGTCTCACCAATGGACTTCACCACCAGCGTCTCCAACGAGTTCAAGCAGTGCTTCAAGGAGATGAACTACGACTTGAACTACTTCATCCGCACCACCAACCCCACCCACGAGAAGTTGGTGCAAGCGATCTGGAAGAAGTTGGAGGCGAAGGGGGACATCTATCTTGGCAAGTATGAGGGCTGGTACTCGGTAAGCGACGAATCCTTTCTCACAGCGCAGAATGTGACGGACGGGGTGGACAAGGACGGCAAGCCGTGCAAGGTTAGTCTCGAGAGTGGCCACGTGGTGACCTGGGTGGAGGAGGAGAACTACATGTTCCGCCTCAGCGCCTTCCGTGAGCGGTTGCTGAACTACTTTCACGAGCACCCCAGCTGTATCGTGCCCGAGTTCCGCCGGCGCGAGGTCATCAAGATCGTAGAGAAGGGACTGTTTGACCTCTCGATTTCTCGTAAAAGCGAGTCTGTCCTGAACTGGTCGATCCCCGTTCCCGGTGACGAACGCCACTGCATTTATGTGTGGCTCGATGCGCTTTTCAATTACTACACGGGCGCCCTCGTTCGCGCGGCGGCCGACGGTAGTGAGACGCTCGACGCGGATCATCATGCGTTGAATCGGTGGCCCGCAGATGTGCACGTGGTAGGGAAAGACATTTTGAAGTTTCACGCCATCTACTGGCCGGCTTTTCTCATGTCCGCCGAGCTGCCACTCCCAGAGCGGCTCGTGGCGCATGGCTGGTGGACGAAGGACCATAAGAAAATCAGCAAGTCGCTCAACAACGCCTTCGATCCGGTGGAGAAGGCAGAGGAATTCGGTATCGATGCCCTCAAGTACTTCCTACTGCGCGAGTCGAACTTCCAGGATGATGGCGACTACAGTGATCGAAATATGGTGGTGCGGCTCAACAATGAGCTGGCCGACACGCTGGGCAACCTTGTCTCTCGTTGCGTCGCACCTAAGATCAACGTGGACGGCATGTGGCCCACCCCAGGGGAGTACAACGAAGGAGACAAGACGATGATGGCCACCCTGAATGCTTTGGGCGGCACGGTGGACCACTACTACTGCCTACCGGATATCCAGCGGGCACTGATGGCCATCTTCGACGTGCTGCGCAGCCTGAACGCGTACGTGACAGAAAATGCCCCATGGAAGCTCGTGAAGACGGACAAGGCGCGCCTGGGTACGGTGCTGTACACGGCGATGGAGGGCCTTCGGATCTGCGTCATGTTTCTTCAGCCGGTAATGCCGCAGAAGGCGGCGGAGATTATGGACGCGCTGGGCGTGCCGGCGGAGCTGCGCGTGGACGTGGCCCACTACCCTTTCGGTATCACGCCACCAGGAACGAAGGTGGGCGGCTTGGCGGAGGGCCGCGTCATCTTTCAAAAGGTGGAGCTGCCTGCGGAGGACGACAAGGCCTCAGCTTCTGCACCGGCGGCGGTGCCTGGCGAGAAGCGGAAGTAAGTACGCGTACCAGTGGAACACATCCAAAGCGTAGGGGCGGTGACAACCACAAAAGTGGGGGTGGGGTGGGGGCGGTGGGAATCGAAAACCGCTCACGGATAGGGTTTGGTGCCTTTCGGGTATCCCTTTATCGATGCGGTGGGAGGGAACGGGGAGGCAACGCCGAGGGTGGCGACCTCCTCCTTCCCCTCCTCCTTGCCTCCGAGGCGACGCTGCTGAAGGCCTGCACGCGCACACAAAACCGGGAGCTCCAGGTACGATCTAACGGTCTCTTCCCCCCGCTTCGTTTCTCTCTTTTCACCTCCGCAGAACCCACAAAACGTGAGGACCACCGGGACAGTTTTGTTCTCGAATCAGCATCGTGAAGGCGACTGTGAGGTACGCAGCCGCAGATACTCCCAGTCTCCCCCTCCCTCTCGCTATTCCATCCGCCCCTTTCTTCCTGACGCCTGCGCGGAAGCCTTCCCCATTGACCGGGCGAAGATGATGAAGGGCACCACAGTCGCCGAAGATGGGGGAGGAGAGGGAGATGCGGTGATCACGAGGGAGAGGGGGAGGGAGAAGAAGGGGATACGAAAAAGAGGAAGAGATACCGGTGGCCCCGTGAAGAGGCTTCGTCTTGCTCTTCTTTTTTCCCTCTCTCCTTCAGTATCCCCCACACTCCTTCCTTCTCTAGGCTTTCTTTAACACCATATATATATGCATGGTCCTCAACGTCCCAGCCCCCCCCCCCCTCCCCATCATGCAAACGTATAAAGCAAACCATGGCTCTTGAGGTTCTCCTTTCTTTTCTTTCTCCATCTTGGTGTGTAACGGCGGTGCGGGTGGTGTGCAGGTAAGTTGAGATCTGCAGTTCTATTACGTTCTATTCTCTCTATGGAAAACAAAAAGCAATGCACCAACAGGGTCGGTAGGAGGCTTCGTCGTCGGGTGTGTGCGTGAGGGGGGAGGGGCGCTTGATGGTGGCCTCGATGCATACTTGAACGGAATGACTTACCTGACCTCCGCCGAGGCAGGTGCTGGCGCGAAGACGCCACGGGAGACGAGGAGGGAAAGACGAGGGTGCGAAGACTCCCTCTTGTACGTGAATGCTTCCGATTCTTCACTATCGCCCCCCCCTTCCCTCCCCAAACTACTGGGCGTAACCCGCACATTACTCGCCCCTCTTCTTACTGCAGCTTCTCTTCCCATCTTTGCCCCTTTCCTTCCTCGAGTAGGGGTTTATGGAGGTCGATTAGACACACACACACACACATGCATGCAACCTTCCTTGCACACACACGTGGTAAAGCCATCTACGTTTATATCTATCTATCTATACGCATGCATGTAGGTGTTGCATAACAAACCAGTCGTACGTGTGGGTGAGGGTAGAAGAGCAGGAAGGAAATTCATCTAATCTACCGCGTACGTGCCTTCTCTCTCTCTTTCTCTCCTTTGGGGTTTCTCAACCCAAACATGTTCGGGCTGGGTGGGGGTAGCATCCCGAAGAACCACAACGACACTCGGAGAAGGTAAAGTGCAACAACATTATCAACCAAACAAACCGAAACACAAACAAACATTCAGTTCGATATCGTATAGTTTTGAGAGGGCCGCCACCTGTGGTGGCGGTGGCGGTGGTGATGGGGAGATACAGCGAGAGAGGGAGAGTAAAAAAAAGGAGGAAGGAAGGCGGGAAGACTCACCCGTCCCCTCCCCCTCTACCCCCCATCGAAGGAAAAAGAAAATGCAAACACCAAAGCAAACAACGAGAGGGGGGGAGGGGGGAGCAATGGCGATAAGGTCGATGTGGCCGACTCCTCGGCAAAGGTGCGACCGTCCCGTTTGTTCTCGCTTTCTCCCCCTTCCCTCTTTTTCATTGCCCCCCCGCCCCCTCGTTCGCTCCTCGAGGAACTCATAGAGAAAAATAGTCGAAAGAGAGGGTTGGGGGAGGCTAGGGGGGGGGGGAAGGAATCGAATCTCCCTTGTGGGCATGATCTTCTTTCCATTTGCCCTATCGCATGCTTTCTTCATCATCCCTCTTCCCCTGCTGTGTTGAATGTACCCTCATTCGTTCGCTCTTGGTACTCCTTCTCCTTTCCGTTCCCCCCGTTTTGATCTTCCATTCTTTCCTGCCCACCCTTTCTCACTCTGTTTGGGTTTCTGTTGCGTCGCTCTCCCTCTCCGCAAGGAGTGCCCCCCCCTTCCCCTCCCCTCCTCTTTCTTCCTGTCAGACTCAGTGATTTTCTTCATAATTGGACCGCTCGCACAAACCTCCTTTTCTACGTTTGTGTGCTCTCTCTCTCTCTCCTTCCTTCGCCAAACGCACCTCTACCGCTTCCCTCCCCCCCTCCCTGACAGAGAAAGGCGGGTGGCGGGCGGCTTCGCCCCCTTTTTTTTGTACCGAGGGACACCTCCTCTCCTTCGCATTCCTCCTTCCCCTCTTCAACCTCTTCGACTTGACGCTCTCTTTCTCTGTCTCTCTCCCCCCGTCGATCGAGCAGAACCTCTGCCACGTGCCTGCTGCGGAAGAAGAAAGAAAGGGAAACGGAAGGAAGAGGACGCGTGCACACACAGACACACACAAACAGAGAGAGTGGGACGTAAGTCTGATACAAATTTCGACTTGTGTTGTGTTGAGGGAGGCCCTTGTATATAAATATATATATGTATATATTTATATACAGCTTTCGTTTTCCTGAGGCCAGTTTTGTGCATTCTCAGCTTTGTTTTGTTTTCCTCTTGTTCTTCCTATTTTCCAGGCTTTTTGGTGCAGCCGTGTATGTAGGTGGCGTATGTGTATCTGTAGGTTGCGCATACGGAGTGATTTGTTTTTGTGAAGCTGATTTTGAGGGGACGTGTCGGTGCAAGTACGAGGGAGAGAGCGGCAGAAGTAACACAGATTCATACGAAGCACACGTGCGCGCGCGCACACACACACACACACTCACAGACACACGCACGCACTCACTCACGCCCACACAAACGCATCCTTTTTTGAAGAGTGCGGGGCTATCAAGGAAGGAAAAGCACAGAAAAAGGAAAGCAATAGTCTCAGTACGGCAGTATGCCGCCTCGCTCGCATCGTGGAGGTGGACAGGGCCCCAACCAGAATCAGCAGCAGCAACCACCACCACCGCCACCGCCGCCGCAACAGCAACAAGGATATGGCAATGGTGCGGGTACGGCGCCGTCGCACCTGCATGCTTTTCACCATAACTCGGCGGGTCCGGGCTACGGTGATGGAGGCCGCAGTGGTATGCCGCCACGTCCGCAACATGGGGGTAACACTGGGCCCAACAATATGCAGAACACCATGTACGGTGGTGGGGGTGGCAACCATCACGGACAGCCCAACATGATGTCACCATCACCACTTCCTCAGATGGGAGGAGGCATGGGCACCGAATATTCTGCACGTGGGCCTCACTCGCCGTACCCGCAGATACAGCCATTACAGCAGGGAGGCGGTACCGGTACGCCGAGCAGCAACGACCGCCGCATGCGCACCCCTGGCCCACCAAACATGGGGTCGCTACCTCCCCCGCCGCCGCCGCAGCAGCACCAGTACTATCACGGAACCCAAGGGGTTGGTGGGGGTTACAGTCCGGGGATGCGAGGCTCTGCCCCACCCCCCCCGCCGCCGCTACAACAGCAACCACAGCCACAAATGGATGCGTCTTCGGGCTACATGAACAGTGGAGGAGGAGGTGGTGGTGGCAGTGGGCCACAACAGCCTCCGCAAGCGACCATGCGGGACAGCAACTACGCACCCGACTCCGATAACAGCCCACCTCCGCAAGGAAGCAGCCACCGTGGCGGCCAAGCACCTCCCCCCCCTCCCCCATCGCTGCCGCAGTCCATGCAGATGCCACCCTATCCGATGCAGCAGCAACAACAACATCAATACTATCAGAGCCATCAAAACGGCAACGGCAACGGCGGCGGTGGTCGCGGTGGTGGCGGCGGCGGCGGCATGCCAAACCATAACATTCAGCACTCCATGCCTCCCCCTCCCCCTCCACCACTATCCCAGCAGCAACAGCAGCAGATGCCTTTGCCTCAAATGATGGGCACTGGCAGTGCGCCTAACAGTGCCAACCGCGGTATGATAGGGCCCATGGGCAGCAAGAACCTGCCGCAGGGCGGTCCGCAACAACAGCAGCATCAGCAGCAGATGATGATGCCACCACCGTCCATATCGCATGGACAGCCACCGATGAGCGTTATGAATAACGGCTGGATCCCCCAACAGATGCCACCCAACGCATCTCCACCTCCACCGCCACCCCTGCAGGGGCAACCGCCCATGGGCGGCATAGCCTTTGGTGGCGGCGGTGGGGGAGGTGGAGGCTCCATGCCGATGACAGGCGGTCGCTCCCGTATGCCGGGTAGCTCGATGGAAGGCGGCGGAGGTGTGGGACCTATGGCCAACATGGGTGGACAGCTGCCGCCACCACCGCAGCAGCGGCAGCACCATCTGCCTCCCAACGTGATGGGGGGCGGTGGTGGCGGTCCGCATATGCAGCCGGGGGGCGGCGGAGGCCCCATGCAACCCTCCATGATGGTTGGGCCCTCCCTCCCAGGCGGGGGACCACTTCTGATGCCCGCGCCGCTCATGGGTGCGCCCTCCATGGGGGGTGCAGACGGTGGCCTCGAGACATACGCCACCCCCGGCGATCTCCGCATGCAGGGTGAAGTCCCCATCATGGACATCAACCCCACCACTGATCTCGCTCCGCAGCAGCCCCTTTACGAATTTCTGTTGGAGAGGCATCTCCTTCGCAAAACCACCCTAGATACCCTGTTTCCTCCCGATTTTGATGCGACGAAGGGTCAGCGGCTGACCATTGCGATAGACGGCAATTACATGGTCTCCAACTTGCGCGCGCGACTGCAGCGCACGGACCCGCTCTGGTTCCTCCATTCTTGCCTCCCAGACTCGTTACTGACACTAGTGCACCTCCATGTGGAGGAGATGCGGGCCCACCACCTGGAACCACTGTGGGTTCTCAATGGCATTAGCATCAACGGTGATGTAGAGGCTTTCTTACCGAGCCCTGATGAATTGTGCTCGCGCGACATTGTGTGGGAGAAGCTCACCACAGGTGATGTACTCCCCACGCTCCAGGAAATCACGGAAGCCTTCGAGACGTCCTCTGCCGTCGGGGAGGACATCCTGCGCGCCATTCAGCGCTACCTGCAAATCGAAGAGAACGTGGTGTGCTTGACGGCACCGTTTCTGAACTGGTGCCAGATGTGTACCCTTCACAAGGAAGGCGTCGCCCAGCTGCTGATGGGCCCGGCAGAGATGCTGATGGTCCCGTACGGTGACATGAAGGCCATTGCAGAGGTCAACTTTCTAACCGATGAGGTGGCGTACTACGACCGTGACGAGGTGCTGCGGGTACTGTTCCCGCACTACATCACGGAGACGTCTACCGCCGCTGCTGGAGATCGCTTCCTCGACTTTGGGCTGCTGATCGCCTCGCACCCAGCCATTACCAGTGCCCATGCCAGTCTGCAGCTCAGCACGCAGGACATCTACGAGGAGCTTTCCACTGCCCATCCACACTACTATGAGTTGCGTGAATTCATACGAGAGTTTGAGTATCCGCCTCCGACGAACGAGCGGCCGAACCTCGAGCAGCTTAAGCACGCGAAGGGCCGCACCTACATCCAGTACAGTCCCGTCTTCTCCAATCAAGTACCGCTCGACTCGTCCCTGGTGTACTTCAAGCGCGTCCTGGATCCTTCGCTCACCAATGAGCACATGCCTAACAATCTCTCTGGCGTATTCGGTTTCCTGGTGCCGCTCTCACTCTTCTACTTCCAGCTTTCAGGGTTGCTTTCAGTTGGCCTCATGACAGCTGTGACGCAGCTGTACATCCGTGACGAGTTCCCTATTGCCGATACGGAGGAGTACCATTCGTTGCTGCATCCCTTGATGGCGCTGCGCGGCCAGATCATCTCTCAGGTGGTGTCTCGGGTCAAGGACCTCGGGAACAGCCCACGGCTCGGCAAACTCTCGTGGGTACGGTGGTTTGAAAGCATTTTGATGAGCGTGATGCCACCCGAGCGGCTGATTGTGTTGGATGAGTGGGAGCTCAGCGATGCGCCCGAGCTGGACAGCATCCCAGAGGAGGAACTCGGGAACATCGATCTCTCTCTGGTGCTGTCCCTGAAGTCGTCGTCGATGTGCAAGGAGGCGCCGGTGACGACCCCGGAAGCAACAGGGGCAGCGATGGAGCGGCCAATCCTGTACCACGGTAGGAGGCAGACGTTCTTGGCCATCTTGCTGAAGACGTTCGACTTCATCGGGTACTTCTCGCATCTCACGCCTCCGCGCGGCAGCGACGACGCCGCATCCAGCACGGTGCTGGTACCGGGAATCAACGAGGACCAGGGCGTGAGTTGCAACAGCGATGGGGCGGAGGTCGCCCCGGCGTCGGAGGATGCCGATGAGGACAAGCCGAAGGTGTTTTTCACCGCGTACCTTAGCATCTCCCTCTCCCACTGCCCTCGTGAGTTCCAGTCCGCGCTGCTTCGCTTCACGGAGCTGGTCCGTGTGGGCACTATCAACCCCGTCGCCTTCAAGTGTGCGGATTCGACGGAGAGATCGGCGATCCCCGGCGAGGACGACGACACGCTCGCCGATCCACCAGAGGTATTACTGGCGACGCGCATTGCGTGTCTTGTGTCGGTTCCATATCAAGAGCGACTGGACGAGGACGCCGAGTTCGAGTGGGCGCCGGTGTACAGCCGGCAGCTTTGTGCCTTCACGGTGATGTCGCGAGTGATGAATCGAAGTCTGCGCGTGCTGACGGAGGCCATCGCCGCAGCTCTCTTTCTTTCGGGGTTCAGTGATTGCACATTGACCGACTACAATAGTTTCATACCGCTTCTTCCCTTCGGCGATATACCCAGCTCCATTGGTGGCTTGCTTCTCCACTACGTGCTGGTGTTCCCCTCCGATTACGAGATGAACTGCCAGACGCCCGAGGAGCGGTGCCGCCTGCTGGAGACGAAGTTCAGTGCTATCCCGAATCTCCGCCTTCACCTGCGACGCGTTATGGAGTTCACTCTCCATGCACTGTACTTGTTGAACGTGTATATCCTGGAGGGTGGAGATGTGGTGGCCTCGAAAACGATCGAGAAAGACGTTGTGGCGACGGCGCTGAACCTCTTGTATGCCAAATGGGAGTTACACCTGGATGGACCTCCGCCGAAGGATGTGCACGAGTGCTTCCAGTGTGAATAGCCCTGCGTGTATCCCGTCGATAGGGGCGAGAAAAATACCAAAAGAATATATAAATAAGAATAATTATGCGGAAGCCGAGGTGGAGAGGGGTAGGAAATGTTGGTGTGGTGGGGTAGGCGTTGGAGGGAGGGAGAGAACGAGTGGACGAGAAGATATCGACCTCTATCGATCTGCATGTAAAGTAGAGGCTGCTCCTCCCCTCCCCTCCCCTGCCCTGCCCTCCCTCTCTCGCTCGCTGAAGTGGACGAGAATGGAGGATTTAAAAAAATGAGGAAAACATTTGGGTTTTTTTTTCTGTAACCTTGCTTTCCGTGCCGCAGATACCCTCGTCGTATTGTGCGTGTCTCTCTCCCTCCCTCTCTCTCTCTTTCTGTATGGGGTTATCTTTTGTTTTTTTGTTGTTGAGGGCGCTGAGGTATGTGTGTGTTCCTGTTGCATCCCACCCGCTTCCATTCCTTCCTCCACACCTCCATATATATATATATATATATGCATGAAGGAGCTACATGAGATGGATGAGGGGAAGCGTTGAAGTGAAATGAGGAAACTTGTGTGTTGCTGTGGCGAGGCGAAGAAAAGGAAGGGTAAAGGGAGGGGGGGAGAGAGAAGACGTAGGAGGAGGGTGGAGTGCAGTTTGGGCGGCATCAGCAAAGTTAAACACACACACACACACACACACACAGAAGGAGAATGGAGAGAAGAAGAAGCGAAGAGAGAAAGCGAAATCATTCACGAAGAAGGGAAGCATAGCTATACATATATATATATATGTGTGTGTGAGTAAAGAGAGTTGGTCATTCTTTTTATTTTTCTTTTCAAGAGGGGGAGAGAGGGGAGAGAAACGAGGATAAGGAGGGGAAGAGGGGGGGAGGAGGAGCTCGTGATGGATCGTCTCCACTGGTCATCCGTCTCTCTTCGCTTCCCGCCCCCCTTCTTCGAGAGCGACACGCCACCACGTCAACAAACGGTTGCCCGCAGAAGGGAGGAAAAAAAGAAGAGAACACACCCACCCGCACTACAAAGAAGAGGAGGAGAGGTGGGTGGGCGCGTAAACCTCCGCTTCACAACTTTTAGCAAAAAAAAAGAGGGGAGAGAGAGGGGAGGGAGAGGGGTGAAGGAGGGGGAGGAGAGGTGCCGTTCTCGATTCTTTCCCTCCTCCTCGACCTCGACCTCGTCTACCCCCCCTCCGCCTGCTCCCTTCCTTATAATTATTTGACTCGCTTCTTCGCTTGAACACATTCCCACGTCCCCCTGAGTTTATTTATTTGTTTAGAAATATATGTTCGAGCCTTCCTCTTCTACATTTTTTTCGAACCGCTTCCTCGTATGTCGGATGGGTTCTCTCCGCTTGTGTTTTTTTCCTCCTCCTCCTCCTCCTCGTTCCGGTTTATCCGTAGTGTTTGTCTTTTACGAATTTCTTTTTATGAGGGCTTCTCGTTTCGTCGCGTGGTGGCTCCGCCAGGGCAGTTCCGTCTCCAGCTCTCCTCCTCTTTCTCTATGTATATATTGAAAGGCGTATCTCTTCATATATATATATATATATATATGTAATCGCTATTACTATTCTATTCAATCTTCATCTGCCTCCCTCTCCTTCTCCCGCCCTCAATTATCCCGTGTCGATCGAGGTGGTGAGGAACGTGCCTCATCGGGGAGGGGAGGTCGACGCCGTGCAACGCTCGTGCATCTTTCTCTGTGAGTTTGTGACCTATGTGTTTGACTGCGCCCTACTCTTTGTGATTTTTCTTGCCTTTGGAGGGAATGGCGCAGGTAACGGGGACGAGACTCATAACAGCGACCGTAACGAAGACGGAGAGGAGCATGAAAGAGCGCACCATACGTTAATCACATGAGAGCTACTCACGTGAAGAGAAGAGGAAAAGGAGAGCGTCAAGAAGGGACGGACGCTTGTGTGACAGTGCGCGCGGAAGAGGGGGGGGGAAAGTAAAGGGGGCTGTGGAAATGGAAGTCCAAGAGGTGTGCGTGTGTATGTAAGGAGGAGGGGTATCATGCTTCTTCGGCGGATGCTCCCGCTTCTCCCTCTTCCCTTCTCCTAACCTTCTCTTGTCACCGTAAGGGGGCGGCACAGAGTGCGTTCCTTTTTGCCTCTTCTCCCTTCCCTCTCTCCTTCCTCTTCACATTTCATTCATGAAGTCTTTTCAAGCGTTCGAGAAGAAAGGTCGGGTGGTGGTGGCCGTGTCCCCGAGGACTCGGAGTGTCAAGATACACAGAGGTGGATGCGAACGCCAAGATCTCGCTTCTGCGCATCGGCTATGGTCGCGGTGGCAGGTGACGAGGGGGCGGCAGTGCTCGACTGCAATCAAATCCATACATGGATATATATATATATATATATATAGATAAACATGAAGAATACACGTGCCGCGATGGGAATCATGGTGACCTCTCTAACGTCCCTCCCTACCCATTTCCTTCCCTCTTTCCCCAACCATCCTCCTTCTGTACGTCTTCCCTTCCCCCCCAACTTCTTTCTCCCCTGCATAATGCTTGTCTTTGTTTTTGCAGGGTTGGTGGCCGTGATGATCTGTTTCTCTTTCTTGCCCTCCTCTTCTCTCTCTCTCTCTCTCTGGCTGTTCCGACCTTTTTTTTGGGTTTACGTCTCGTGAATCCCCTCCCCTTCCCCTTCTCTCTTTGCCCCTCCTCCCCCCTCTCCTCTCGGAAAGAGAGGGAAGGGGGGGTTTCCTTTCTCGGAGCGTGTACACAACAAACTATGCTCTCGTTTCTTTCCTGCGCGTCTTTCTTCCGCTTTCGTCCCTTTCCTTTGCATTTGTGACCTTCGTCGCTTCATCTTCACTCGCTTGTGAAGCTTGCGTACGCGTGCGCAGGTCAACAGCAGTACAAAAGGAAACAAGCAAAAACAAAGCCAGAAGAAAGCCCCGCCCGTGAAAAAGAAAAGAAAAAGAGTTGTTCAGCTGGGTTACCATTCTGTCTCACCTGGTCTGCCTCCTCCTCCTTTCCCTCTCCTGTTTTCACTGCCCTCCCCCTTTTTCGTTGCCTTTTCCCGTCGCTCCCTAGTTGTTCCTGGGCGAGTGTGCTTGTGTGCCGGCAGCACCCGCGCTGCGGCGTCGGTGGGGTTCACCCTTTGTGTTTTCTACTGTTCATCCTTTACTTGTTGTTGCTCTCTGCGAAAAGAGAAGGGAGAGGAGAGGAGAGGGGGGGGCATAGTTTTTTTTGATGCTCCTCCGTTTGCCTTTCTGTGTCCGGCGGGAGGCTCTGTGGTTGGCAACAATCGACCTTGCGTTGACGCCCCTTCCGGTGTGTCTGTGTATGTGTGTGCGCCTGTGGGTATGGATGTGGATGTTTGTTTACGCCCTGCGTGTTGGGTTGATGTGTGCTGGCTTGCGTTTCTATTCTTGTGACTTCCTCTCCCCCTCCCTTTTCTGTTCCCCCTTCCTATTCGCTCTCTCGCCCTCTCTTTCTCGGTGTGTGTGTGTGTGTGTGCGTGCATATGGACGAGAGTGCTTGCGTGTGAGGATCTTTTTTTCTTTTCTTTGTGCGTGTGTTGTGTGTGTTGTTAGCGCGTAACGTGTCGCTCTCTCTTTTTTTTTGTTGGTTCACCCTCTAAAGAAGGAAAAAACAAAAGCAGCAGCGAAATGAGGTAGCCAAACTGCTTTCCTTTATTTCGTTCTCGTGGGGTTTTTGAAGAGGATTACGTCGTGGTGGAGGTCACGGTTGTGGTGCATCTCATCTCCTGTCACCGCCGCCTCACCACACCTCCACACCTTCACCTACGCAGAGGTGCACACTGTCTCACACAAGCGGGAAATAAGGAAGACGAACTCGGAGAACGGGGTGTCACCGACGCAGGTGACTCCCAAGCTCTTCTGCCCCCCCCCCCTCCTCATCCTCCTCCTTATCCTCTTTCCTTCTGAATGGTATGCCCATCTCCCACCTTTCCCCTCGATATTGCCCTCTGCATCATCATATCACTTCTTGCCCTTCCCCTTTCTCCTGTTATCTTCTCTTCCCCATTTCTGTTCTCTCTCTTCTCTTCCTCTTTTCCCTCCATGCTTCTCTCTCTCTCTCACTCACTCTCACCTGCACACACGCATATCCCACCGATACACACACACATATATATATATATATATGCACATATCTATAGATTATATATGGGGTATATATAAATTTATTTATTTATTTATTCAAGAGGAGGACACACCCGTACGCGCACGCGAGAGAGAGAGAGAAGGGAACGTCGATCTTCTTCCTCCTTGTGAGGAGGTAACACATCTCTTCGAACTCTCTTTTTATGGAGTTGCTGTGTATAAGATTCTACATTCTTTACGATATCGTGCACAGGCCCCTCCTCATCCGCCCCCCCCCCCCCCTCCACACGTATCTGCTGCATCAACCCCCCTTTGCACACCGAGCGACTCGATCGACGCGTCACTGAGACATTCGCCCCCCTTAGCCCCTTTCCTCCCTCTCTCTTTTTTTCTCCACCCTCCTCTCTCGCTTCCCTGTTGCTGTTGCTCGTTTGGTTCGCGGGCGCTCCTCCACCGCTCGACAATGGACTCTGCAGGTTCGCCCACCCAGACGGGCAGAACGGTGCGACTGGGCAAGCATGCTGAAGTGATGTACAACGAGGATGACGTGATCGGCCGAGGCCAGTTCGGTACGGTCTACCGAGGCCAGTTGAAGGTCGGTGGGGTAGTGGCTGTGAAGCTGTTACAGAACATCCCCTCCGCCTCCACGCCTTCCTCGAGGGAGGCGAGCCAGCAGCGCCGTAGTTCGAATCTGTACGAAGCGCCACACCGCGATGGCGCGCCAGACCCCGCGGCGGGGCGCGCCCCCCATGCCGCTGCTGTTCCCTCTCCCTCTCCATCTGGGAAGAGGCCTCCGCTGTCAGGGTTGCCCGACGAGCTCTCGATACTGTGTGAAGTGCGCGCCGACTCCTGCCCCAACATCATCCACGTCCTCTCGATCTGGCACAAACAGCCCAAACCGCCACGTCGCAGCACCACCTCCACGGCTGGTACCGACCTTGCTGTCGCTTCACGTACCGTTGATGCACCAGGGGCGGAGGCGCCATCATCGTCGCCCCCCGTCGTCGCCCCCGTGGCGCGATCCTCTCGCGTCTTTGTGATGGTGACCGAGTACTGTGCTGGTGGTGACCTGCAACAGTACATGCGCGCACGCGGGGCGGCACTGCCGGCGCACGTCGCCCGCTCCTTTACCTTTCAACTCTGCAACGCCCTTCTCACTCTAAAGCGGCGCCGCATCGTGCACCGCGATGTGAAGCCTGCGAACCTCCTCCTGACGGCGACCGACTGTGAGGTGGCAACGCTGAAGCTGGCAGATTTCGGTATGGCCAAAGCGGCCCCACCCTCCCAAAAGGGCGAAGAGGATGCTGGGGCGACAGACGACCGCGGCGGTGAGAAGGCAGGGCAGCCCTCGGTACCTGACGTAACAGACGCCGCCTCGCAACTCTTCTACTCGGAGATGGGGACACCCATGTACATGTCCCCTGAGCGTCTGGCGCTGCAGCCGTACGATCACAAAGCGGACGTGTACTCGGCGGGTATGGTGCTGCTCGAGATGATGCGGGGCACGAGTGTACAGGTGAAGTGGGAGTCTCAGCTGCGCACGGAGGTGCCACGGACGATCTGGCGCGAGTTGCGGCAGCACCCCCCGGACAAGGTGCCAGCGTGGCTCGACTTGGTGCAGCACATGACCATGGCAGACCCACTGCGCCGCTACGCTGTCGAGGATGTGCTGCGCCATCCGTGGTTTCACGTCCAGAACGGTCCCCCGCTCCCACCGCTGACGTTTCGCTTGCCGGAGATGGCCGCGGTGGCCACCGATGACGCTACAAATGTTCACAACTCGACGGCTGTACCAGGGGGAAAGGAAGCAGCAGCACGGGCCACTGTTCCGCTGAGCCCCTCTCAGCGTCATTTCTGCCCACCGCATCGCCCCACCGAACCTCCTGCACTCTCTAGCGAGAGTGAAGTTGCAGGGGTAGCCCACCGACCTCCCCCCTCGTCTTCGTTGTCGTGCTGCAGCAGCGAGGAAGCTGGGAGAGATGGTCAGTGCGGTGGTTCTGACCAAGCACCCCTCCCCCAAGGCAACCCTTCTCCACCGGCGCCCCCGCGCTGGTCGGTGCTGGGCGTGTGCGAGATGTTGGATGCTGCGCATAATATTGCCCATGGTGCCTGCACCACGTCCTTCGCTCAAGGCACTACCTCGTTGTCCGCTGCGGCGCTCTCGTTGCCCCCAGGATGCGGACCGCACATCATCACACACACCGTGCGCGCGCTCGTCGATGCAACGTACCTCTATGTCCTTCAAGATGAGCTGGACGCAGCACGGGGACTGACGCTCGTGTCATACCTGATGGAGCTCATGCAGAACGGCTACGCCGCATATCTCAACTGTCTCGAATCGCTCGGCTGCAGTTGGCGAGACACGGCGCCCATGAATAGTTGTGTCATGGGGGGTCACCACCTCGTTGTGCGGGAGGTGGGCTTGCTGTACGGCGTGTGGCGGCAGCTGATGGTCCGACTCCGAACTGCCCAGGCCTCCTACACGGCGAGGCTGTCGGCGCGGACGCTCTACAGCGCCGCGGCGTGGCGACGGCGTCTTATCGGCACCGTCGCAGGGACCAGAGGAGATGACAGCGAGATCGGACCAGCTGCCCTGGCGGTGGAGGAGGAGGACGACGACGAGGGTACGGCAGATGATTTCTTCCAGGCGGCATCGGAAGAGGACGACGTCATGCCTGGAGGAGCGAGCATCACTTTCCTCCCAGACGCCGCTGCGGTGGCCACAGGGGCGGTGAGCCATGCGGCTGTGCCGTTGAAACCGCCACGGTCACCACGTCCTACGGCAAGGCTAAGGGCCTCCTCCCTCGGTGTACGAGCCGAGCAACTCATCTTTGAGAAAGCCGTGGAGTACGTTCAGTCGGAGGCGCTTTCCATGCTGATGGACGCGTCGCTCCCTCCTGCACCGGTCGACACGGACGCCTCTGAAATGCTGGAGGAGGAAGAGGAAGAGGAAAAACGGCAGCGGGCTATTCGGGCGAAGCTTCTACCCGTGTCGTCTCTGCACGCGGCACCGGGTGGCGGCAGCGGTGCGAAGTTCCAAACTATGCTTCCGCCGCACCGTGGCGTGGCGCTCCTGCGCGTTTTACTGCGGCGAGCGGTGCTCTCCTTAATGGAGGTAGGACTGGAGGTAGAAGCGCCAGACGCAGTCGAGCCAGGATCACCGACCACGCCCTCTCCAGTGCGCGCATCCGTTGATGCTCGTTCTCATCCCACCCCTCCCCTTCTCCCTCTGTCGACACAGTCGTGTCCTCCTCCCCCGACGCTGCCCTCGGCCGAGCCATCGGTCCTTGATTCCACCGGCGGTGTCGCGCCACCCACTTTTCCTGTGGAGGTGCTTGCCCGGTGTGTATATGTCGTCACGGTACCCGTATTCGACACACTGGAAGAGGAAGACGCACGTATCGTCGAGGGCTTTCTCCGCGTGGTAACACGTGCGCTGAGCAGTGTGCCACCGCTCACACTCTGCTGATTATCTCTCTCTCTTTATTCTTGAGACCTCTTGGTGCCCCTCTCCTCCCCCCCTCTCCTTCCACGCCACCTGCACGTGCCAAGACAAAGGGGCCGGGTGAAGACTACGAAGGGGAGGAAAGGATGGTAGTAACTGGGCCTTGACTTCCACCTCC
Organism: Borovskyia barvae; assembly: GCA_030849085.1. NCBI lineage: Eukaryota > Euglenozoa > Kinetoplastea > Trypanosomatida > Trypanosomatidae > Borovskyia > Borovskyia barvae. The sequence continues at coordinate 57,948 of JASAOM010001061.1, forward strand.
CCACTCCAGTTCCCACCCAAGGCCTCTCTGATGCCCTTTTCGTTCGCACGGGATGTACGCTTCAGCTTGTGCTGAGCTGTACCTCGACATATATAGATATATATATAGGGAGAGGGAGATGGAGAGGTGTGCGTATCTTTGCTGTGCGCCCCTTTTTACTCTTGTTGCTATCTGCTTTGGTTCTTGCACGCTACGGATTCTTCTTTTTTTGGGGAGGGAAGATTGTATGCTATATATATATATCTGTGTGCGTGTGCGTGTATGTGCTCCGTGCCGGTCGGTATATTGCTATCGCTGCTGTGTGGCGATGCGACCTGCGCCACTGCCGCGCACTGCGCCCCCCTTTGCCGCCTCCTCTTCGTTTCCTCGCGTAACGAGCGATGGACATATGTTCTTTTTTCTTTTGTTTACATTCCTAGTTTGACATTCTTCTTCTGCTGAGGACTTCGGATTCTTTTGCACTTCTGAGCTTTATGATCGAGGGTGTTGTTTGCTTAGGAGGTAAAGTGTGTGTGTATGTTCTGGGAAGCAGCCCTTCTTTGCCATGGCGGACAACCCCTCCCCCCCTCTCGACTCTGGCAGGTCTTTTCTCGGCACTACACTGACGGACTCTACTTTCTTTTCCGGGTTTCCTGCTCTCGTTCCACGCGCTATGAGATGCCTCTCCCCCCCTCTTCATCTACCTCCTCTGCTGTCTCGCCTTCCTCCCTCCCCCCCTCTCTCTCTCTTTGTGGTTTTCCCCCCTGTTTCCCTTTACGTCGATCTCTACAGTATATGTTCCTCTGCTTCGTGACTTCCGCCGCTTTGCCCTTTTCGATTCAACGCCTGCGCCTGCGGAGAGGCGGAGCGAAAAAGGGCGGGGGTGAGGCGATGTGCGTGTACTTCCTCTCACGGATCTGCATGACAGGTCAGCGCCTGTATTCCCCCCCCCCCTCTTCCCCTCCTTTGTGCTCGTCATGCCCTTCTTTTTTTTGGTGGGGAGTGGGTGAGTGGAAGAGGGAGAGGGAAGGGTACCGAATGTGTAGAGCGGTGGAGATGGAGAAGACGCAAGGAAAAAGAAAAACCGCTCATGAGACCTTGCAACCCCCATTCCCCTCAGAGGGCACCGATAACAGCGAAACGGCATGAAGTGGGCAAACCAAAAAAATGAAACGGGTGCATAGCTTTTTTTTCCCTTACGACACGCAACTTGCAAAAAAAAAAAGAACCATCTCCACGGTCCCTGCCATTCTTCTCCTCGGTAGGCACTTCACCTGCACCGCACCCTCGACCGTCTTATAAACGCGTCGTCTTGTTTCCTTCTTCGGCGTCGCCCTCCTCCTCTTCCCCCCCAGTTTTTCCTGAAGGCAAGTACCCCTCAGAAATCCCTGATGCTGTGGTCCATGGAGGGAGATAGGTGTTCGGGAAAAGGGGGCCTGATGGTGGTGGAGATAGGCGCAAGTGTGGGGAGGGGGGGAGGGCATACACGAGTTTGACAACGTGCTCGAGTATTTTTGTACTTCCTTCGCCCTTCCCGCCTTTCCCACCACCTGCCTAATGCTTTTTTAAATTCCACCGTCGACCTCGCCGGCGGTAGAAAAAAATCGATCGAGAAGGGCGCGGCGGAGGAAGAGCGGCGGGCGGAGGAAGGTAAACGCCGTGACCTACGCGTGACCCCACACGACGGCAGCCCCCTTCCCTTCCCTTCCCCCGACCCTCTTCCCCAGAGAGCAGAGGACCACCACAGTGACGGTCATGGTTTCCTCCTTCCACAAACCTTCATGCCTTCGCCTAATCCCTCCCCCCCTTTCCCCCTTGCATCTCTTTCTTTTCTTGCTCCCCCCCTCTCTCTCTCTCTGCGACGTCCCCCTTATTGCCCATCTCACCGCCTCTCTCACTACCGGTGCCCCCTCCCTCTTAATTCTCTCCGCTCACCACTTCTTTTCTTTCCTTTCCCGTGTGCGCACGTCTCCCTGCACGCGTGATGCGAATGCACTAGCGGTAGTCCAACAATAAAAAGCAGTATGGTTTGTGCTCTCAAACGCCGTGCAACTGGATCTCTGACGTCATTACCTCTTCCCTTCCCTTCTTTTTTTGCTATTGCTGCTCTTCTGGTTTTCATTTCTCTCTCTCTCCCCCGACCTTCCCTCCCCCCGGACACTCTCTATCTTTCCTTCATTCCTTCCTTTCCCACTTTTGGGCGAACTGGGTGGAAAGGATCGTGCAAAAGGGGTTCTCGGTGTGAACCTTCTCCTATGCAGTGCTGGCAGCTACGCTCACCGACTTCATTTCTATTTGAGCACCGTGTGAACTTCTTGCATATCGAGTGATCGACAGGTATATGCTTTCCTGAAACTGTCGTCTCAGTCTTCCCTCCTCGCCTCTCTTTACGTGGGATCCTTCGTAATAGATTCTTCTCCGCTTGCCCTCTTTCTTTTCCCTTCGCTTTTTTGTTTTGGAGGGTTCTCACGTCTCTCCCGCTCTCTCTCTCTCTCTCTCTCTCTTTCTTTCGGCTGAGCTGCATATCTGTAGAGTCATCGGCAGATCTCTATAAAAACTCCCCCTTTTTTGGGGATCGTTTGGGTGCCATAGGGGGTGTGGAATGCGGGAGGGGGGCTCTCGATCTTTCTCTGTCTGATTAGGTGGCTTGACGCCGATTTGCTCGGGTGCATCCTCCTCCTCCCTCCTTCCCTCCCTTCGAAGTATATAATTAAGAAAGTTCACGGGTGCGCTACCTGACCCGACCCCCCCCCCCCCCTCCCTCCCTTCATCTGCCCCCCTTTCTTCTCCTCTCTCCCTTACCCCCCTCTCTCTCTCCCCCCTGCTCCGTTGTTAACCATCTGGATTATCCCAGACATTACTGGGGGTTTCTGAGTTAGTGTGAGGCTCTGTTGCGTTCTCTCTCTCCGTTTCTCTGTTTCCTGCATCTCTTACTCTTCTATCGTTATCTTGTCTGTGTGTTTCGTGTGTCTCCGCCCATCCCCGCTTGTCCCCCCCTTTTTTCGCTCTCTTTCTTTCTTTTTTTTCTTTTCCTCTCCATTTTTTTTCTTCGAGTCTTCCCCTTTCCATTACCCCTCCCCTTTGCCTACACCCGCTCTTCCATGCGATCCTGTCCGAGGACGCCGACAGATTGGATGCCCCTCTCCACGTCCCGATGTTCGCTCTCCCCCAGCTCCGGCGGAGACCTTCCGTTAAGCAGCAGTGAGGTCGATGGTGACGGTGACGGCGATGCTCAGGAGCAGCGGACCCCGTCTTGGGCGGAGACCTCCACACCGAGGCACCTGCCACGACGTTCTCCACAGCGCCGGCGTCCCCGCGACACGCGACACCGGTCTCGCCGAGGTGATCGCAGGGGCGCCTGCGACAGCAGTTCTAGTGGCTCTCTCTACGACCAACAGATGTGCGCCCCTGCCCTCCAATTCATGCGAAGGGTGGACCCGCCACCGCTGCCACCTCGCCTGTTGCTACAGGCCCATCCGAGCTTCTCGTCCGCGTCCCGTTCCGATTCGGAGCAATGTGGGGAGTGGCACGCTGTCGGCCTTTCCGGCACGGTGATGTCGTCACGTAGCGGCTCGGCTACCTCGCCGTCGTTCTCCTCTTGTCGAACCTCATACCTGCCACCGAGCTCCGAGCTCTCCGGCAAGGAGGCGGTGGAGGGTATGGCTCATGTAGAGCGGCTCCCGCAGCGTGGGCAGGCTTGCCCCGCTCCGCGTGAGTTCGCTTCTACACCGCTGTCCGCCGCGGTATCTTCCTTTTCGGCGGGTGCGACTACCGCCGTGCGCGCTCACTACGGTGGTGATCGTGCTGTCGAGTTGGCCGCACCTACCGCCTTGCCATTCGCCCTCTGTCCTTCCTCTACCTCGTTGCCCCTGCCTCCTCCAGTCCCATCTGCAGACACACCTCCAGAGGGACATGCTAGAGCGCCGCAACTGTTGCAGACGGTGCCGCCGGGGCCCAACAATGAAGCATCCACAGCACCGAAAGCGGCAGCTTCAACTCTCGCCTCCCCGTCTCACGCCGCGCCAACGCCGCCTTTGCCTCTCTTCCAGCAGCATTGGGCTGGCGCATCGCATGGCATTCAACTGCACACTCCCTTTGTGCCCTCGCCACCACCAACGCACGCAGCATGGGCACCACAGCCGTTCACGCGACGATCGTCTTTCATCGCTCAGCGCAAGGAAGCATCGGACGGCGTCTTGGCCGGGGATGACGTTCTGCTGTTGGAGGAGGCAGACCAAAAGGGGTTTCCGAGAGATCCGTTGGTCCCATCTCTGCCCAGTCAAGCCGCCAGCTCCGCCCCAGCATCGACAGCCTCGGGCCTCGCTTCGCCAAATGGGGCCGGCGCTGCCGTCTCAGCTGAGGCGCAGACCGGGACGGCGAACGGACAAACGAATGCCCGTCCCCCTCCTCCACCGCCGCCAGGGCAACCTGGGATGCACTCCGAGGATTTGTATGCGCAACCTCAGCAGCAGGAAAGTGGACTGCCACGTCAGTCTGCGGCATACTGCCAAGAGGCGGACGCCGCTTCCTCGGTCCCACCGTCTTCCTCCTCTGTGAACGCTGCCCTCTCCTTGTCTTGCCGCGTTTCGCAGTCGCTCCCTCTGCGCTGGCACCGTACGGTTGACCTGGATGGGGACGCCGGGGCGCCGTGCAACAGCCTTCGACAATGTCTCCGAACTGTATCGGTCGACTGCAGCGACGCTTGCGAAGACTCTGCCATGCATCCCGTTGTGTCCACCACTTCTGAGGTGCCGGTCGGCAGTGCAGTGACCCCACAATACTCTTCTCCCCTTCTGCCACGGCCACGGAACCTCCCTCAGCAGCGCCACCGTGACGACCAACGCGCCCCACCCGCTCCTCACGTGCCGGAGCTGGACTTCAGCAGTTTCTGCGATGGTCCGTTGGTGCGACATGGTCAGGTGGTGGACGCCTCGCGGTGGCGGAAATCCGAAGACCGGCTGTCCTGGTCTCCGTCTCCCTTCTTCAGTCTCACGACTCTCGGTAAGGGCGGGGGTAGCCACGGCGAGGCCACCTCTGGCGATGAGGATGACGACGACGACGAGCTCGCCCATTTTCATCGTAGCTGCCCAAAGGCGGAGGAGAACTGGTGCCCCGTCCTCTACCCCATTCTCCCCGCCGCTGTGCCATCTCTCCCTGCCGTCTCGCCCTGCGGTGCTGCTTTACCACCGAACAGCAGTGAGGGAAGTGACGACTCCGTCGGCGGTGACAAAGGCACAGTTGCGAACCCGAGCGCGGTGCCCGCCCCTCGAAGGAAAACTCGACCATGTCGTGACGGCATGCAGGGTGCGAAACAGTCGCGGGCTGCCACATCGATGGACCCACGTGCGAGCAGCAAGCCCGCGAAGGAGCTCTTACGTGGGTTCTTGAAGGGCTGTAACCGAGATGCACTTCGTGGCGGACCACGCAGGAGCACTCCCACGGGAACTTGGCCGTACGTGATACGACGCTTTATTGAGACAGCAGTGACCTACATCTTCCGCATGGCAGCCCACTACCTCTGTTCCTTGCCGATGTTTGCCTCTTACCTGAGTACGTCGTCCTGCTCCCGCTGAACAACCAAACAGAAAGAACTCGTCTTGAGCAGCAATCTCTCTTCTTCTCCCTTTCCCTTCCCTTCCCTTCCCTCCACACGTACACACACGCACGCACGTGGATATGCTTACGCACAGAGGCGGCCAGGGTTGAGCTGCCATATTCTTATTCGATGTATGATGCGCAGTACGACACTTAAGCAGACGTACTGGTTCGTGGGACGTTGCGTACGTCTACGCGTGCATATATATATATATATGTAATCGCACAGGCACCTGCGTCACTTCCTCCATCCCGAGGATGGGGGTGGGGGAGAAGGAGAGTACACGGAGGTGTGGAGGTCGGTAGAGGGCGAGGAGACCCCGAAGTAGAGGCTATACACCTGAAATCCATAGCCACAAAGAAAGGCACACGTAAATACACAAAAAGCAAAGCATGACGACAAACAACGAGCATACCACGGCAACTGAGAAAGAGAAAATGGGAAAAGGAAAAGTAGAAGAGAGAACACATAGGCTGGTACATCTATTCCTTTCGTAGACACCGATTATCGTGTTGATAGCCACGAGAGGGGCGTCTACTTCTGTTTGCCTATATATATATATCTTGCATTTTTTAAAGCATCAACGCATACACACACACACGCCGGCACAAAAGCAGAATAACCTGGAGAAGAAAGAAACTGCCTTGTGATGTTTTTAAATATGTTCTTCCTTTCCACATGGCCACTCATGCAACCGTGCAGGAGCGGCATCGTTTCTTGCAAAAGAGAAAAATGAGAACGGGGGTGGTGGTGGCGGGGAAGGGAGGGAGAGATGAAGGGTACATGAGGAAGGGAAAAAAGGTATGGACATGGCGTCGAGGATCACTTTGCCTTGCGGTTTTTACCCTCTGCGACGGGAACAAAAAAGAAAAGGACAGTATTGCCCCTGCTCATACTGGTACGATCTCTCTCTCTCCCTCTCTTCCCCCCCTCTCTCTCTCAATATATATATATGTATACTGGTGTCACACCAATCATAGAAGCGGAATACCTTCTGCTGCGAGAGGAGGGGGGGGGCGGGGCGGGGCGGGGCCGCTATTCTTTCCTGCTCCACAACACCCTTGAGCCTTCTCCCCCCTCTCTTTCATGCTGTTTGCCTCTTCCACTTAGTTCATCGACCATATATATATATATATATATTTGTAGGAATGCCAAGGTTCGATGGCTTTTGTCTTACAATATTTTCCGTTTTCACCTCTTTATTGTTATTATTCATTGGAGAATTTCGCAACTAGGCAAGCGCCACGGACAGCGCCCATTTCAGGAAAAGGAAAGAAGAAGTGCCTATACAGTGCGTACGCACCTCTCCTGCTCCCCTTCCTTTCTTTCGCTCCCTCAATCCCCCTGCTGCTCACACCTCGTTCGTGATCATGCACGTCGCGTTCTTTCTCTCTCTCTCTCTCTCCGCGTATGTGTGCATTGTTTCGCGTTGCGCTCGCCTTTCCGGGGTCCTGATGGTGGGGTGCGTATGCCTGCGTGACGGGGAGCTGGGCAAAACACGATCCTGTACCCATCCATATATCGTATATTATGTATGTATATATGCATGTGCGTGTGGGGAACCGCTTTTCCAATCGCACCTCTCTTCTCCGTTTCGCCACTTCCTTTCCTCCTTCGCTGCCGCCATACAAACGGGAAACGGATAGAGAGGAGGAACGGAACAAAACTCTACAATTCGACCAGCTACCGCCGCTGCACCCGTAGAAGCCTTGCCCCCCCCCCCCCCCATTCCAAGAAAACCATCATAAAGGGTCACTCTTCACCGGTCCACACGCGCAAGAGGCAGAGACGCGGTAGGGAAAAGGGCGATTGCGTATAAAACGATCCGACTTCCTCTTTTCCTTTGGCTTTTTGCTACACAAAAAACAAAAGAGGGAAGAAAGCCTTCACAAGAGACATCAAAGCAGGCCCCCCCAAAAAAAATATAGTACGCAACAGCAGCGAATCGCAACAAGGACGAAGGCCGCTACCTCATCCTCAAATTTTGTTCCTTTTTGAGGGAGATTAAAGAATAGCGCCCCGCAGCAGAATCTTTCATCTTGGCTCAAGCCACTGTGAGGGAATTGAGCGCGTGTGCCTGTGTGTGTGTGTGCGTGTGGGAGAGAGAGAGAGAGGGAACGTTGCCTACGCCTCACATCCCCCAGACGACCAGTACATTACGGCTGCTGCTGCAATGCTCCAGCACCGTGATGCAATGGAGACCGGGCTGCTGTCGCAGCAGCGCATCACTGCCTCTACCGCCATCCCGGAGGACTCGGTCGTATCCGCGTCTTTCCCAATAAGAACAGCCCAACCGCCCCTCACACACCAGCCCCACAGAGGTGGCACTGCTTCTCCTCCTCTTCCACATAGCAGCGGCGGTGCTGCTGCAGTCGGTGGTGGGGGCGCCCCCTTCACCACCTCATCCCTTTCCCCGTTGTTTTCTCTACCACCTGAGGAAGAGGAGGCCTTGCGGGCCAGGGGCCGTCAACTCCTCGAGGATCGCCGCCGTGAGGTGGCTGAGGCTGGTGGGCTGCCGTATTCAGAGGATAAGATTTGGACGTTGCAGGAACGGGGAAAGGCATTGCTAAGATCGGCTCGTGAGGCTGCTGCTGCTTCTGCTGGGGACAGCCATGGCGTATCTCCAAGTGTTATGCGAAACACTTCTCCGACAGGGGCCCCGGAGGCCGCGACGGTGACTCAGCCAACCTCTTTTCTATCTTCTGGAGGTTCTACGCTGACCACGAGCCACAATGCCGCGCGTGCCAACACCGCGGCGCCCCACGAAGCGACGCCCCTTCCTGGTGATACAACCATGAGGTCCACCTCGCATGACGCGCAGCAGCGCGTTAGTATCCTCGAGGGCGAACTCCATCGCCTGCAGCGTGTAGTAGCGGAACTGGAGGCCCGACTAGCTGAGCAGCAACGCCAGTCGCTCCCCGGCCTCCCATCTGACAGCGGTAAGCTCTTCACACAAGCCGAGCTCGATGCGGAGAAGAACAGGCTCATTACGGAATTCAACACGCACATGGCGCAGTGCGAGCAAGCGAACCAATCTTACTGGGCGCAGGTGGGAGAGCAGCATAAGCATGAGCTGGATGCCCTGCGAAGCGAAAATCACGAGTCCCTGCAGAAACTGCTGGAGTCCACTGCCGAGGTCGAGGCTCTGCGCACTGCCCAGTCCGCAGCTTTGGCGGCATCGTCGCGACTTCAGCGGGAGGTTTTAGACGCACAACGCCACAGCGCAGCGGCACAAGAGGCGCGACTTGCCCTTGAACAGCGCGTGGCCGAGTTGGACCATACCGCGGCTCAGCAGGCCGCCACCATCGCACAGTTACATGAGGAACTCGAAAAGATGAAGTCAGTCGCTGACACCGCTCGACTGGAAGTGCATGAGCTCGCCCATAAACGCGTTGCCGATGCGGTGGTTGCACAGCAACACATTGTTGAGTTGGAGGATGCAGCTCGGCGTAACTGTGAGCTTGAGGCGGCCCTGACGAGCGCGAACACGGAGCTGCAGGAGGCCCGCAGCCACGCTGCCGCCATGCCGAAGCCAGCCGCTGCGGAGAACCCGTTCGCGGACGCGGAGGATCCGTTCGGGACGTCCTCCCGTTCCGCCACCCCTGCCGTGGATGCCGGCGAGCTTGACGCCGCACGCCAGCGCATCGTGGAGCTGGAGGCGGCCCTGACGAGCGCGAACACGGAGCTGCAGACGGCTCGTCAGTACGTGTCTGATCTGGAGGATGCCCTCGCAGAGGCTGCGGGGGACATGGAAGCTCTCCAGGATGACATGGAGGAGCAGACGCGGTTGATCCAGGCCTTACGTGCTGGTGAGGCAGCGCTGGGCTCGCTCAACTTGGATGTGGCAGGCACGGGGCATGAGGTGGGCTGTTCTGTGCCTCAATCTTCGGATTCGGATCAAGATGGTAGGGGAGAGGAAGGTCAACCTGGGCGCAGCAAGACGAAGACGGAGCGGGCGCTTCGTGCGCGTGTGGAGGAATTGACAATGGAGCTTGCGGAGGTGCGCCGGCGCGAAGGTTCCCAATCCTCGGCCTCGATGATGATACCGGGCATGGAGGCGTTGGGTCGCCAATACGCCGAGGTGGAGCATCGGCTTGTACTTGCGGAGGATGCGAAACTGGCTTTGGAGGAAGAAGTGCAGCGGCTGCGGAGTGCAAGTTTTTGTGCTGCTGGGCGTGGAGAGACAGAGAGGGAGAGCAGCCGGTCTGGGGAGCCCCATGCGTCACACTCCACCGCCGCCGGAGCGGGAGATGTGGGCACAGCCGATACCACGATCACTACGGTAGGAGCGCGTCCCCACGAACCGCCTCGGTTCTTTAGTGACGCCCGCCAAGGTCGCGACTCCAGGGGTGCCTCTGAGAGTGATGGTAATGAGGGGCGCTCGAGAACGCAGGATCGTGTGACGAGCACCTCCGTGGAGGCTAAGCACCTGCTGCGCTCCTCTTCCTCCTCCTCTGCCGCCACCACCACACGGGAACACCACGCGCCCCTTACCTACAACCCGTCGGATGATGGGGTGTACACGCATGCACACGATCGACACCAGTCTCGAGGTTGCAATAGTGATGACGGGGAACACATCAGTACATCAGCAGGCACTCGCATGACTTCCTCATGCACCGTGGTAGCAGGGCGAGGTGTGGCTGGAGAGAACAGGGTGGACGACAGCGATGTTGCCATGCAACAGTTCGGACGGGAGTATGCGGATGCTCAGTACCGACTCTACCGCTCTGAGGATGCAAGGCAGGCGCTGGAGACGGAAGTGACGGAGCTACGACTTCTGGTGGATGATCTGCAAGCCTCTCCTTCCTCTATTCCACACCCCGATCGGTCGGGGCCGCGCCGACCGCCACAACAGGGCCGTGATGACGACGACAGGGGCATCAAAGTCATGCGAACAGAGTTGCAGGAACAAACGAGTGTTCAAGAAGTCTTGACTGACGGAGACTTCCCCATCCTGGCCGCCCCCTCCGTTGCCGCCACCTCGTTGCCACCCGTTGCCATCGAAAACACCACGGCGAGAGGCCCCACCCCTCCACAGGGTAGCAAACAGCGTCATACTACGACGTCCTCGCCGGAGGGTGCGTTGGATCTCTCGGCGCGTGTGGTGGAGCTGGAGGAGCAACTGTACGTGATGTCCGTGGAGCACAACGAGGAACTGCAAGCCCTCGCCGATGCCGCAGCGGAGCGCATCGCTTTGATTGAACAGCAGTATGCCAGGGGTATGAACAACGAAGATGTATTGAACACCATAACCGGAAGCGAAGACCGAGCGCGAGGAAGACTGACTGATGGCGAGGGAGCTGCTGATCTGCAGGGCAGCATCAAGGATGTGACAGAGGAGCTGCAGGAGGCTAACGCGGCTCGACAACAGCTTCAGAGAGACTTGAAGACCGCGGAGATGGAGGCGAACGAGCTGCGCGCCACACTGGCCGCATCTGACGCCTCACATGCGGCAGAGCTGAAGGTGCTTCAAGCGCTGCTGGCGAGCCAACGCCAAGGGGTGAGTGAAGGAGGACTACCAGACGCGCCCGCCGTGCACGAAGCGTCAGAGGTGAACTTGAGAGCGATGGGGGCGGGGCCGGAGCCGCATCAGCATGATGCGCAAGATGTGCGCGCCGCCGCAACCGCGGATGACGAGCTGGGATATGAGGGGGACCTACAGACTGGGAAGAAGTCGTCTGCTCCATGTGAGAAAGACACACGGTACTGGGAGGATCAACATACCACTCTACTCCAGCGCTTTCAGCAGCTTCAACGGGAGTACGACGCCTTCGCGCATGACACGGCAGCGCTGCAGCTCCGTCTGCGCGACCAGGAAAAGACCTTGATTGAGCAAGAACAGAACAGAGCGATGCGCGACGTCACTGCCCATCAGCTGGACGGCATGCGCGGGCGGCTAGAGGAGTTGGAGAAGCTTGTAGAGGCCGCACAGCACGATGCCCAAGATCGAGCGGATGATTTGCGGGAGGCGGTCGCCCTCCACAGTCGGACGGAGGGCGAACTTCGAGCAGAGATCGCGTCCCTCCATTCACAGCTGCTGTCGGCTCGAAGCGAGCAGGCGCGCCTCCAAGAACTCAATGCGGAACTTTCGGAATTATTGCAGCAGGATGCTAACGGTGTCGAGTCGGCGTTGCGAGAGAAGGATGTGCAGCAGAAGGCTCTCGAGGAACAAGTGCAGCAGTTGAAGCTGCGGCTTGCCACTGCTGGCGATCGCCTAACGGATCAGCAGAACAGTTATGAAGAACAGCGGGCTGCCTTGGATGCTCTGGAGCAACGTGTAGTGCAGCTTGAGGAGCTCAGACGCTCCGCCGAGGCACAGCTGCGAGAGGAGCGCCAACATAGCGAGCGAAAGGATCAGGCAGCGACCCTCGCGAAGGAGCGCGCTGCTCGTGAGGTCGACCAGGTTCGCACAGCTGCACAGCAGACGATGGCCGAACAACACAATGGTCATCAAAGAGAGGTAGCCGAGCTTCAGAGGGAAGTTGATGATCTGCGGAGTGCACTCGAAGTAGCGCAAACCGTGGCTGCTACAGTTCCGCTGGAGGCACAGCGGCAGGAGCACGACCTTAGCACAGTGCGCGACCGCCTGGCGGAGGCGCTACGTGTGCAGCAGGAGCTTCAGCAGGCACTCCGGAGTAGCCAAGCGGAGGTAGAGCGGCAGCGACTTTGGCTCATACGGGGAGGTCACCTTCCCGGCGCTTCTGAGGCGGGCTACATGGAAGAGGAGAGCGCCGTTCCAACCTCTGACGCTCGCCTGAACGCCCTATTAAAGAACGCCGGTGAGCTCGAAGAAAAACTTCACGCGACGGAGGCAGCTCTCGAGGCTCTACAGCAGGAGCGGGACCGCCTCTTGATGCAGGTGCGCAGCAGCTCACGCGTCGCTGACGTAAAGGAGCAGGCGACGCGGCGGCAGGAAATGGAGCTGCGAAGTTTGCGGTCCCAACTCGCCGCTGTTCGCGACGATCTTGCGCAACGGGTGCAGTCAAACCATATCCTTCAGGCTAACGTGGGCGATTTGCAGGAGCGCCTCACCGATGCGACCACGGCGCTGGACGAGTTGCAGAGCCGTCACGCTGAGTTGGTGCAGCGCGTCTGCGTGATGGAGCATGCGGAAGCGCTGCTGATGGCCAAGGCCACAACAATCCCTCGTACTCTGGAAACATATGTCGAAGCTGCCTTTGCCGGGTATCACACGATAGTGCAGGCATCTGGGAGAGATCGCCGTGACATCAACAACCACTGTGATTTGATTGAGCAAGCCGCCAGCGAGGCTATGGCGGAGGCGGAGGCGCAGAGCCGCGCCTACACCGCCGCCCTCGCGGAGGCGCAGGAAGAGCAACAGCAGATGAAGGATATCATCGACAAACTGCAGCAGTCTTTGGAGAAAGCAGCGGAGGAGCGGACGGCAGCCGTCACCGGTGCCGCGGCGGCACAGGAAGAGCTCGACACTGTTCAGCGACAAGCGCGTGAGACTGTTTTTCAGGCCCAGCGCGACCTCCAGATGGCGGAACTGCAGCACGCGGACACTCTGCATTCGCTTTCCCTCCTACAAGACGAGGTCGCTAATACGGCGGCGATCATTAAAGACCAAAAGAGCAGCTACGAGCGGCGTGAAGCGGAGCTGATGGATGAGGTAGCTCAGCTGAAGACGGAGTTGGAGACACGAACATCGGCGGCGCGGCAGCTTCAGCGCACCGCTGAGGAGGACCGCCGTACGCTGCAGGACACGATGGACAAGGCAGTGCTAGCGCGCGAGGAGGCGATACGGGAGGCGCAGACGCTGCAGGCGCAACTCACCCGCGTCGTACCACGTCTGGCGCAACTTGAGGAAGATCAGGCGCAACGTGCAGCAGACCTGATGGATACAGCCCAACAACTTTCGGTTCTCCACAAAAAGTCCAGCTCGACGGAGGAGGTCTCGCGCAAGCATATCGAAGAGCTGAATCAAACCCTCCAAGAGCTACTGCAGGCACACGCTGTGCTACAACGCACACACACTGCTGCCGAGGCAGCTAGCGACCGTCTTAGGACGCGGCTGGACATCGTCTCGCAGGAGCTTGAGCGAACCACCGCGCGAAATACGCAGTTGGAGGAGGAACTGGGCACGGTGCAGTCGCATCTGCGCGAGCTGGAGACCCGAACGAGTCGTGTGATGGCCGATGATCAGGCACGGCTGCGGGACGACGAGCGCCGGCTGCATGGGCTGGAACAGCGCAACGCGGCTCTGCAGTCGGAGTGTAATGCCCTGCAGCAGTCTCTGCAGTCGCTGCAGGCAGAGCACGAGGGTACGGTGAACACTTTAGAACGCAACGCGGAGGCCCAATTACTGCAGGAGCAACAGCTCAGTCGACAGCTGCGCCTTCTTCGAGATCGGGTGGGGACGCTGGAAAAGGAGCGTCAAGAGCTGCTCGCGGCGGAGCAGTTGACGACAGCGGAGCGGGACGTGGGCCAGCGGGAGTTGCTGGCTCTTCAGCACCAGCTGGAGCACCAGCAACAGCATCTCGAAGGCGCCAACCAGCACAACGAACGGCTCAACGCAGAGATGATGTCGCTCAAGGACGATCATGCGGCGGAGGTTGACCGGCTACGGGAGACAATTTCAGAGGCGCAGAAGGAGCTGTCGAAGTGTCGGCTGCTTCTAGTGCAAGCAGAGGCGCAGCAAATCGAACATGTCAGTACGCACCACAGCCTCACCACAGAACTGGGGGTCTTGCGGGACGAGTTGCAAACCACTCGCGGGCAGAAAGAAAACGCTTTGCTACAATACCGAAAGGAGAAGGCCGATCGGGAGGATCTGGTGACGGCGCATCAGTCGCAGGTGGGGCAGCTCTATGACGAACTTCGTAGTAATCAGGAGCAGCTGCGCACCGTCGAGAATACATTGGCGAATCAGCAGGATGTACTGAACGCGCTGCGACACGATCTTGCCGAATCGGAGGACCGCCTGAAGCGAATGCGGCAGGAATCGGCAAGCCAACAGGAGGCGGCAGCGACGGCGAAGGAACGCCATCGTCGAGACCGTTATGAGCTTCAAGCAAAACTCAATGACGCCGAGGACGCCCTGGCCCTCCATAAGCGAAACGAGGAGCAGTATCGTCAGAGAATGACGAGCAAGGTGGAGCTGTATGAGGTTGCCGAGCAGGCACTGCGGGGTGAAGTGACGGACCTGCGAGCGGATGTGATGCGTCTCGAGAAGGCCTTGGCAGAGGCGACGCATGGCAAGGAGGCAGTGGAGACCCACCAGGCTAGACAGGCACACTCCATCAAGAGTTCGGAAGCGGAGGTGCTGGCGCTGCGTTCGCAGGCGGCAACGGACTTGGCCGAGCTTTCTGCCCTAAAGGCGAAGCTGCAGCAGTGCACCACAGAGCTGGAGCGGTGCCGGCGCGAAGCGGCTGCGCAGCTTGCCGGGGAAAGGCTGCGGTGGGAGGCAGATCATAGGGCTGCATGCGATGCACTGCAGGAGGCACTGCATCGGGAAAAACAGACAACGAAGGAGGCGCGAGAGGCCCGTGAGCGGGCGCTCTCGGCACTGGCCCGTAAACAAATCGAGGTGGCAAGTGCGGAGGAGGAGGTTCGTGCTTTGCGAGGGCATATGCGGCTGCATCAGCGCTCCGCAGAGGCTGCCCACCATCAGCTGACGTCGCTGGAAGAGATGGCAAGGAACACAGCCGCCGCTCTGGGCATGTTGCCTGAGGAACTTCCGAAGAGCGATGCAAATGCGTTGCTCGCCAACTCGCATCTTCCCGATCGCTCTGTGGATTCCACCGAAAGCGCTACGACAGCCACCGCTGCTGCTGCGTCGGCCGCGTCTAGCGCGGCGGTCCAGTCGGTCATGGATGAGTTGCTGCGTCGGCTTGACGTCTACACATTCGCTGCTGCGTCGTTGGACAGCGACGACGAGATGTTGAGGGCTCTGCAGAAGGCACTCGAGCAGCAGGAAGACGCTGTAGAGCAGCTGATGGAGGTGTGCGCCAGTGGTAGTGGTGGCTGCAATGGTGGCGGTGCTTCATCGGCCAGCGGGGCGAAGGGTGTGACACCTCTACGGGCTCGCGGGGCTGCAGCGAGTTCCGACTGGGCTACGCCCGGCTTGAATAGAACGCCTCTCCCGCGAGCTGCTGCTGCAGCAGATGGACAGTCATACCCGCACAATGCTGCGCCGCGAGGGCCACCCGTCCTCCCGGCAACGCAGACAGCTCCGTTGCTTTGCCATATTCGCCAAGCCAGCGCGACGTACGTCCACCGAGTGGAGGAGCACCTGCGGACGGGTCAACAGAAGCTTCGATCCGTCATGATGGTTGTCGGCACACACGAAGTAGCGGCAGGAACAGCGCTGCACGCCGGACGGCCCACCGCTCTCGCACTCGCTTCTCAGCATAAAAATCAGGTGGCGGTGACGGTGGCGGAGCTGCATCGCCGCACCGCAACACTGACCCGCGCCGTGGAGCGTGTGGTCGAGCTGGCCGTGGCAAGTAGCGGCGCAAAAGTTCCAGACCTTTCGTTGTCTGCGTCCCCTGCTGCGTGGGGTAGCGGTGGCCTTCCCGCGGCACTGCAGGACCTGCGGCGACTCTTCATGGAAGCGGAGCGGTACGCACTGTTACCCTTCAACGAGTTGCTCTGTGCGGTGGAGCCCGTGGTGGACGATCGAAGGACTCCTTCCGAGGCGCCTCAACCACCGCGGCAGGCAGGAGAGGAAGCTTTTCGATCTGGGGCCGCAAGGTTCGCACAGCCGCCGCCCCTCTCCTCAGAGACGTGGTCCGCTGCAGTGCAGGTGGAGGAACCAGCGTTCACCACCACCGTTCCGTCCGGAGCTACTGGGAGTCACGGTGTCGACTCGGCTGCCGGTGCCGTATTGTATTATGATGGGGCCGTTGCTTCGTTTTCGCCCATTCCCCATACCAGGGAGAGAGAAGCGGATGAGGCGGACGAGGACGAAGAAGGAGAGCGGGCGAAGGGGCACCAATGGTTTTGAAGGAGAGCGGGGAGTAGACGATGTGCCCTTGAAGAATGTGGTTACGTTAAATGCTGAGAAGAGGGAGAGAGAAAGGGGGAGGGGATGTGTTGTGTGTCGTCGTCTAGTGCCCCCCTTCTCGCTCTCTCTCTCTCTCACTTTCCACGAGCCGCAATGTTTGGGTTGGTCACCCTGATCGTGGCCTTGGTGGTGGATCTAGTCGGAATAGCGATAGTGGTGGTGGTGCTCGATATGTGTGTCGGAGGGGAGGGAGGAGCTTGTTGTGGGTGCCTGCGTGTGTGTGTGTGTGTGTGTGAATGTTCAGTTGAGAACACAGTTGTTTCTATCCTCGCCTCGTTATTTATTTCATTTTTGGTAGGTGGGTGTGTTGATGCGGCTGTTGTTGCTGTTGTGGATGATACTATCCTCAAGAAGGGGTGTGGGCGGGTCAAGTGAAGGTGAGACGGAGGCGGCAGTGCGAACGCCTCGTAGATTGATATGTGTAGTGGAGGACCGTACGGGAGGCCGCACGCCGATCCACAAAGAGTTCGAAAAAGGCTGGGTGTTATCCCCTTGCGCTTATCTTTCGATCCATCGATCAGCCCGACAGCATCACCGCCGCACTGCTGAGCGCGACTCGGCTTGCCCTTCATCGCGTCTCCCCTCCTCTCTGCAATGTTGCTGCACTCTGTTCTCCTCTCTACTTCCTCTTCGTTCACTGCTCTCTCTCTCTTTATCTCCCTTCCCTTTCTTCACCCGTCTGGACTCCTTTCCGCGTCCATCAGAGAAAAGAAGAGCTGCTGATGGTGATGATGGGGACCGGGCGACCATGAAAACCTCTGACATTCTTCATGCGTGGAAGTACACGCCCATCTTCCTCAAGAGTCGGTCACACGACAGTGGGGTCAACCAGTACGGACTGAAGCCGGTCCACACGTACGACTACCTCAACCCCACCAACCTAGTGAACTTCGGTCGTGGCACCTCCTTCGACAACCTCGGCGTGCGCCGCTCCGAGCGAGGTCAGATCGATTCCTCGCCTTCCTTGGGGGGCTCGCCGGTTATCACGCAGGCGAAGATGTTGGGGCTCAGCGGGGACGATCAGCTGCGCCTCTGCGAAGCGGAGACTACCCTGCTGAGAGTGTGCATGGCCAAGGGGGGTAGCACGTGCGAGCGAGAGAGCGTACAGCTGGATGCGTGTCTCTCCAAGGTAGGCCATCTTCGCCGCGCCATCAGCGAGGCCGGCGCCGCCTTCGGCGACTGGTTTGTCCAGAATGTGTCCGATAACCACACGAAGCCGTTTCAACACCGTCCCCACGACTGGCGCCACCACTACGCCCAGGAGAAGCTCGTGCGAGAGAAGCAGCAGAACGGGCGGGCGTATGGGCGGCGACCGAAGGAGTTTTCGTTCGGAGCGAGGTACGTCAAGAGCGAAGGGTATGGGCGGCGTCCGCGCCTGCCGTACAACAAGTAGAGGCCTTGATCCGTGGTGGCTTTGGGACATGCGCATATATCTAGTGGTGGGGTGGTTGCGGTGACACGCTCTTTTTTTTTTTTGATGGGTGCACGTCGTCTGGAGACGGCATATCGATATTGATTTACCCGCCTTGGGGAGAGGGTCTCGCCTATCGTGATGGTGCCGACGTGGGACGCTGTGGTCGCATGCCTTGTTCTCCTCTCCTCTCCTCTCCATGATATACATACGTGTATAGGTGGGTGGGTGGGCCTCCTTTTGGGCAACAAGACGACGGCGAAGAATGTGAAAAAGGAAAAGAAAGAGAGGCGAGAAGATCCGGCGAAGGCGTAGAGAGAAGGGGGACAGGAGGAGGGAGGGACGACGACAGGGTCTTTGTCTTTGTGTTTGTGTGTGTAGGTGCCTCCTCCAAGGTGAGAAGCATGTTGCGAGCAGCACACACGGGTTGCCCTGCATCTTTCTTGTCTTCCCGACGGGGCTGATGCGTACAAGACGCGGAGGGGAGGGAGGGGGAACAGTGTGCGAAGAGGCATGCCAGTCAACTTTCGTTTCATGAAACAACGCCGCAGAGGAAAAGGGTGTCGGTGCCCAGAGGTGCTCCTTCTCCTTGGGGTGGCGTGAGCGACAGGGTGGTGGTGGTGCACCCCTACAACATCAGCTACTTCTGCGCTGTTTTTCTCCCCCCGAGCCTTTTCCGTTCCTTCACTCTTTCCCCTCTTCTTTTCTAACGTGCCCACGATGATGAAGGCTCTCCCTCTCTCTCTCTCTCTCTCTCTCTCTCGGTATGCTACTCCCTTTTCTCCGACGCTTCTTTATTCTTTTTGTATTCGGCTATCCTCCCTCCTTCCCTGTCCCCATCCCTCTCCTTCTTTCCCCCCTCTCCACACCACACTACATCTCCCGTTGCTCTCATCTGCTTGTGCTGCGACAGCGGTACCTGCCACTTACTTCCCTCCGCTCTACCCTCACATAGGCATACATACGCGTACGCACGCCTACACACCTATCCAAGCAAAAGGAAAGTACCTAAAGAGAGAGTGAGATCAACGCTTCTTTTGTAGACTTCTCTCTACCTCTCTCTCTTTCTCGTACGCACTTCCGTCCCGTCCCTTTCTCTTGAGAATTCTTTTTTTGGCAAGGAGGGCAGCCAACACGACACATACACACTCCAAAAAGCGAAAAGAAAGAGAGATCATACCGAGCTCTCTCTCTCTCTCTTTCTGTCTGTCCCTCTCTCTTTCTTCTGTTGTTTTTGGTGGTGATTCGCGTCTTCGCTCTCTCTATTCTGCCGCGTTTTCATTCCTTCCTTCTTCACACCCACGTCTGTCTGACGCATCATCCTTATCCTTCTATTCCACTCCCCCCCTTTCCCTCCTGCCTCTCTTTCTCCCTCTCTTTTTTAAACATTGCACAGGAGCGTGCACAGCGGAGGGTATACGCATATACGCGTGAGTAGGCGCTGAACAGGAAAAGCGACGTCACACACACACACACACACACCTACGTGCGCACGCACGCACGTACTGGCAAGAGCGCTCTTCTGCCCCTCTCGTCTCTGAGAGAAGAGGGAAAGAGGGAGTCATCAGCCTTTTGGTACAGCCAACGTTTTTCTTTTCGCGCATCATTTGCGATGGCGACATCTCCCGTGGCCACTGGGAAGACGCTGAAGGAAGACAGCGAGTTGTTCTTCGCGGTGACGCTCGGCTTCGCCATACCCGGCGCCAGTTACAAGTATCAGGAGCCCTCCGTCTTTAATCAATTGGTACGTAGCCGACTGCGGCAGCGCAACCGATACAACCACGATCATCACGACACGTGCGTGTACATCGAGCGCTCCAAGAATGCCAACGTGGTTGCCTACACGGCAAACCTGGTTGATGCTGAAACGGGCCTCCCGGTAGCCTCTGGTGTGGGCCGGCGGTGCGCCCTGCTCCGCGATGACCCCATCCACGCCTATTTCGTGAATCTCGAGCCGTCCTACGTGGAGGGCCGTCGTCGCAAGGGCATCGAGTACGACTGTGATGACCTCAACATTCTGGAGCGCACCATGGCGTATGGCTGCACGGCATCACCAGTGAGTACGAAGCATGTTCTGCGTTTCTGGGGTAAGCAAACACCCGCAGCGGTGGCTGAGCTACTTGCCCAGCTGACAGTCGCGGGGGCAGCCGATGCCTCCCATGGGCCGCAGAACGGCGAGGAGGTGTCCGGTGGGCAGACACCACCGACCACCACCGCAACGGGGTCAGCGCGCCCCCCGTTAACCACAGAGGCCCTCGACAGCGCGCTGCGGGTGTGGTGGGGCGCCTTCAACCCGTTCCTCGCCCACTTCGTGGCCATCTCCACCTGGCCGGTGTTGATGTTATGCCTGCCCCCGCTGTCGACAAGGACCAGCCGCGTTACCAGCCAACGAGGCAGCGCTGTGCGGTCTGTGCGCAGCTCCGTGACAGCGGAAGCAGCGCCTCCCGTTGCCCAATCCCTCGTGGACCACGCTGCCGATCCGGCTGGGGCGAATGTCGCATTTCCGGCCGACGAGACGAAAAAAACCTATGGCCGCCACGTGGAACCTGCCGCGTCCACAGCGACCTCTGGCATACTCGCAGAGGAGGATACTGTGGTCGTTGTCATCGCCAGCATTGGCGACGAGCTCAGTGTGGTGGAGAGGGTGTACGTGAAAAGCATTGAGCCAAAGCACTTCTACCAGCTGCCCAAGGTGGAATACATCGAGGTGTTTGGTGTCTCGCTCGCCACCGGGGAGCCCACGTATGAGAAGAAGGTGAGTTGAGCAACAGAAGAAAACGTTGAATGGGAGAACTCTCTTCTACTTGACGAACAAAGCCCTTCACCCCCTTCTCTTTCCTACATATCTCACCTCCACTGCCCCCCCTCCTCCCTCTCTCTCTATGCGTGCATGCACGCGTGTACGTACAGCTCGTCGAAGAGAACTGTGAAGGTAGTGCTGCTGGAGCTTTTATTGCATTGTTTCTCGCTTTTGTTTCGCTTCTTCTTCTTGTTTCGCACGTATGCGCGCGTGAATGATGCTCCCTTCGCCCCTCTTCACTTCTCTTTACGTGTCTCTCCCCAATTCCCCCCCCCCCCCCCCCGTACTCTCCCATCTGTACGGATCGGAGGTGTTCCATCCGGCGTTTTTTCCCCTCCTCTCTCTCTTGTCCACAGGAGGCTGCCCACGGCGGTTGACGCACGTGGGGGGAAGGGAGGAGGGGAGGGGACGCCTCGATCATCTTCGCACTGATGCCGATCGAAGGGAACAGCAAAGGAGACGTTATTTATATTTGTGTTTAGAAGGCAGCGGTATCGGTAGTCTGCCCGCACTTTTTTCCTTCTTCATTTGTACGCTCTCCTTTTCGTTGCTGCTCTTCAGAGAGGAGTTTGTGTGTGTGTGTGGGGGGGGGGGGGAGGAAGGGGCAGGGAGGCACCCGCTTTCCCTCCCCCCTTCCACCCTTCTCCTACTTCTTACCTCAACATCTTTTCATTCTCTGTTCGTTCTCCTTCTCTCTTCGCTGTACATAAACAGAAACACACGTGTGTGTGTGTGTGTATCTCGCTACTGCTGCTCTTCTTTACATGTTGCAGAGTGTACCACATAGGATGCTGAGCATTATTGCTGTTCCCACACGCTCTCTCTCTCTCTCTCTGAGTATGTGTGGGTGTGCATATGGTTCACCCTATCAAGGCCTCGCTGCGGGGGGAGGAGTTTCTCTCCTTCATGTATATATATATTCCATCTCGTGCTACGCGGACGACGTTCGACTCCCTTCACGCTCCTCCTCCTCTCTCTCCTCCCGCCCTTTGATTTTTATTTAGCTCGCTGCATATCACCAACGCTGGGGCGATCCACTCAAAAAAGAAACCGCTGCCCACTGACAATCTCGTCGATACCACACACCGTCACAGCCATCTCCCCCTCCTCCTCCTCCCAATTCCTTCGAGTTCTTCGTTGCTCTTCACCATAAGGCCTGTGTATCTTCCATACAGAAAAGTCTTTTCTTTTGCTGTTCTCTCTTCCTCGACAACTTCCGTGGCATTGGTGGGTTGCGACGCGTCGAGCGCAGTGTCTCTGCTTTCTCCTCCTCCTCCTTTTTTTTTCTGAGTGACGGCATATCCACCTCCTCTCTCTCCTCCCCCCCTTTCCCGGTTTCCCTCTCCTCGCTTGGACTTGGTGGCGCTCTCTCCCTCCCTCTGTCTGTCTGTCCGCTGATCTTCCGCGCTTTTGTTCTTTTCTAATTTCTCGTGAGCTTTCTCTTCTTCTTGTTCGTCTCTCTTTCTTTGTTTGTGTGCCTCAGCCTGAGCGCCTCTCTCGCTCTTGCAGATCTCCATCGAGCTCCTCCACCTTTTGGTTTTTAGCTTCCCGATCTCCCCGCTCATCTGCGTCGCGTTCTGAATTCCTTCCAGCTTGGGCCTCCTTCTCCCTCTCCTTCCCTCTCTTTCGACCTCTTCTTCTGTCTTTCATGCCCTCTTGTGCTGCCCAGCTGTTTCGTGACTTCGTCTGGGAGCCGTGCTCGCCTTCAGTGAAGCAACCCCACGACCTGCACATCCGCCAGCACTCCAACGTCGAGTTCGGGGAAGCTGGTTTTCCTCCCTTGGATACGGCAGCTGCCTTTGTGCATCGCCTGAACCGGTTGCTCCGTAGCCGCCTCGTAGCTCGGCAGCGCTTCAACGAAGACCACCACGACACCTGCGTCTACATCGAACGTTCGAAGAACGAGAACGTGGTGGCGTATCAAGCGAATCTAGTTGACTCTGCGACGGGCGCGGCGGTAGAGAGCGGGGCGACGAACCGGGACTGCTCCTTCAAGGCCACCGACCCGCTACACGCCTACTGGATAAAGATCAATGCGGAGCACGTGGCTCGCCATCGCTCGCGGGGGAACACAAATGATAAATGTGAGCTCAGCATGGTTGAACGCAAGCTCGCCTACGGTTGCAACGCAACTTTACTGAGCAAAGAGAAATTTGTGAGTGAGGCCCTTTCCGATATGGACTCGAGTTACGCTGTCGCTGGCGCGGCGAGAGAGGTGGCGGAGCTGTTGCATAGCGAGATGCAGCCATGCCAATGCAGATTTGTGGCGATCCCTTCCTGGTCGGTCATGATGTTGCGGCTACGCTGCCTTCCCGACGGAGAGGAGACAGTGAGCGGGCTAGCGCAGCGGACGCTAAGCGAAGGGTTGTCGCCGACTTCTTCCTACGATGGGGCACCGAGGGTAACCAGCGACGTCTTGTCTGCCACCACGGACTCCAACGGCGCCTTCCCTAATTCGGACACAGTCGTGGTGATGGTGGCTTCCATCGGTGGCGAGCTCAGCGTGGTGCAGAAGGCGTACGTCTGCAGCGTGGAGCCCAAGCGTTTTTATCAGCTGCCCCGTGTCGAGTACATCGAGGTGTTTGGCACGGCACTGGCGACGGGCAAGCCCACCCGTGAGCGGCGGACGGCCTAGGAAAAGGAAGGTGCGGGAAGGGGAAAGGAAGATGGGAGGAGGAGGAGGGAGAGAGAGAGAGAGAGAGAGAGCGGAGAGCGCACACAACGTGCTTCTCCTGTATGCACCATCGTGAGGTGGAAAAGAGGGCGAGGAAAGAGCACCAAGAACACAGGCCACGGAAAGGGGATGTGAAAGTTCCGTGCAGTCGACATCGCTCCGTCTCCGCATTGCTCGTATCCTCCTTCCTTTTCCTTGACCGTCGTCTCACCCTGCGCAAGGGCGGGTGTGGCTGCTGTTGTTGTGTTGGGGAGGGGGGGGGGTCTCCCCTCCTGAGCTTTCGTGCATCTCCACCCCCTCCTTCCTTTGACTTCCCCGCTTTTTTTCCTCACGACGGATAACCGTTCTCCCTCCCTCCCTCCCTCCCTCCCTCCTCGTTCCCCCTCCTCACGCCCCGGGAGATCTTTTTTTTTCCACTAAGACATCTTTTTTGCTTTTTTGTTGCTCCTCAGCCTTCCGTGCTATCTTCGCTCCTTCTCTGTCTTTCCCTTGCTTCTCTTCGCCATCTCTACGGTGGCGTACTTTTTTTTTTTTGTGTGCTCCTTTTTCTCTTTTCATGCTCCCGTTCACGTTGACGTTCACCTCAGCTACTTTATGACTCCTCCCCCCCCCCTCCTCTCTCCTCGAGCATCCCCTCTCTCTACTCTCTTTTACGCTTCTCCCCGACCCTGCCAAGTTTCTTTTACTTCTTTTCCTCCATGCGTGTGTGTGTGTTTGGGGAGAGAGAACAACATCGAAAAGAAAGCTTCCTCCGGTTGTACCTGAAGCGAACGGAAGGAGAAAAGAAAAGCTCCCTTACACACACGCACATACGCGCACAAGTCGAGCTTCCTCCGTGAGCAGAGACGCATGACACACAAAACTACACACACCGGAGTGAGCACGATGATGGGGGGGGGGAGAGACGATGAGGAGTCGGTGAGGAGTGGCTCTCCCTTCTTTCTCTCGAGCTTCCCTGCCCCCCTCCCTCTCTTTCCTCAACGGCACGGAGGAGAATCGGGACATGTGAAAACGCTACTGCGTGGTTGCAGAAATGGTGCCCGTCGGTGAGGGCGACATACTCGACGGCGAAAGTGGTGGGAGGGAGGGTGTGAGGAGGGCGTGAGGAGGGCAGAGGACATGCTTAAAGAAAAGGGAGACGAAGCGCTATCAGTTTCTCTTTCCCCACGCTTGATCGTCGAGAAAACCCCACCGTATCTCGCTCGATGTGCAGGTCTGTGGGTTTTCAATTGTCGTCGCTGAACATCTCATAATAATTTGCTGGTTGAAGAGCAACGTGCCACGTGAGCGGCCACTTATATGAGACGCGTCTTTTACCAATTGTGAAGCGTGACGGACACGTCTCTCTCTCTCTCTCTCTCTGTCTTATCTTTTTTTTCTGGTCGTAACGCGGCCCATCTGCCTTACGGAGCTGCAACGTGATGCCCCTCGAACGACGTAGAAGGAATCGATTATGATAGGTAAGGTGGGACTTTGCCTTAACGTTCTGCTTTTTCGTTTCCCTTTCTTCCCTCCTTCCCAGCCTCTTCCGCTTCTCGTTCCGCTCATCATCATTGGGCTACTGCAACGCCGTTTTCTCTTGCTCTTTCTTTTCTGCTGCTGTAAGCGGTCGGACCTCTTTTCTTTACCTTTTGCTTTTATTTTTGTTTTCCCCTGCATTACGTGTTATACATCCACTTCTCTCTGCCCTGCCCCCCTCTTGAATATATATATATATATATTCATATGCATCTGTGCTTTTAAATCGGCGCCCTTTTCCTTCCCTTCATTTCCCTTTAAACGGCTTTTTTGTTTCGCTTCTTCTCTCCCTCCCTCCCTACACACACTTGCCTCTCTATTTTTCACTTGTACCAGGACACGGTGGCTGCATGTGTAGAGAGGTATTGATGGCGAGGTATAGCTCTTCACCACAGCTGTGAAAGGAAGCTTTGGGTCGGACGCTTTTTTTTGTGTTTCCCTCATGCTCCCTCATGCTCCCCGCCACCACCGCCTTCTGTTTCGTTTATTCAGGTTCAAAACATAATATATATGGACTCGCCGTTCTTCGTACATAATGCATCCGTATAAAAAGGGATTTCACAGGCGACTTTTTCACCGCCCTTTCTTCTCCTCCCTCTCCTTATCCTAGCTCTCCCACCACGCCAGCACACACACGCACCCCCTCAAAAAGAAGCGCATATACCACTTCGCTGTGTGTATGGGCAAGGCATCTGACACAGCGCTCTTTCCATTTCTTTTTTCCTTTCCTCGTCGTTCATCTTTTTTTTTTCCCCCTGTCTCTCTTCCGTTTGCCCTCTTCTTCGGTTGTTTTATGCCTTTCCTTTGTTCCTGCTGTAACCTCCGCAACTTGCTGCATTTCCGCAATGCCGTCGTCAAAAAAAAAGAGGGAGGGGAGGGAGGGAGGGGGGAGAGAAGTGGAGAGGAGAAAGTATCATGGCGTATACATTGAGTTGTGGATGTGTGCGCGCGTGTTGCGCGGGCGAATCCGCTTCCCCGCCCCTTTCCTTTCCTCCTTTTGTCTTCTTTCCCGTTGCGTGCATATCTTTGTGTTGCTCGAATCTTTCTCGCGATGTGGCCAGCAGAGCTGTGCAAACAGAAAAAACAAACGAAGGAATAGCGAGACGATCTTCAGAGGTTCGATGCCGGCACGGCACCCGCCTTTCAACATAAAAGAATTCTCCTCACCGTCTCTTGCTCGCTCTTCCCTTTTCTGAAGAGAGAGAGAGCGAGAGAGAGAGCAAATCGAGGTATAGGAGTAGGGCGAAAGGAGAGCTAGCTTCTGAACTTTTTTTCCTTCTCAAACACTTCTCCTCTGTTTTTGATGAAGCGCAGGAGGAGGAGAAGCGCAAAGCCCGTGCGACGCATCTTTTCTAAAACTTTCTTGTTCGCTTGTGCTGGAAAAGGGGGAAAACAAAAGGCGGATCCCCATCGTCTCTCGCTCGATGTGTACATGTATCAGTATTGAGTGTGTGTGTTACGCACACACACACACACGCACGCACACACACGGAGAGAGAGAGAGAGAGGCGTTGAGTCGGCGTGAAGTGCGAGGGGTGTAATGAAGGAAGGGAGGATGGCCTTGCGACCTCTCTGCTTCTGCCTCCCTATATAAAAATATATACACTGATCTGCATGCAAATCTGTTCAGTTATCGACGAATACCTCCGCAGAAAGAGAGCGGGGGAGGGCCACAACACAATCCCTCCCCCGCTCTCCTCTCTACGACGTCCTATCTTCTCCGGAACACAACCAGAAAAGTAATCACAGAAGGAGGCTGCGCATACCTATCTATGTAGAGGTATATCTCCGCAACGACATGCGTGAATATGAGAAAGGCAAGGCATGCTTGGCAGGTCCCCCCTTGGGAAAAAGGGAGGACAGAATGGGGAGTAGCTGTACACATGTTCCATACATGTGAGGAAGGTGCCAGGTTCTGCAAACAACGGGAGACGGCCTCCCTTCCCCACCTCCCCTCTGCGTTTCTCTCCACGGTTTCCTTCACCGCTTCCTCTGCCCTTTTTTTTGGTCGTCCCTATCTCGTTGCCCATTTTCTGCCGCTCTCCCTCCCTCTCTCTCTCCCGCTCAACGAAACGCGTCCCCCTCTACGCCACGTATATATATATATATATACATTTATATACCAACACAAAAACTTCGAAAGGGGAAAACAAAACGAGCAGAAGAAACGAATTCTCCTCTCTCCGCTTCTTCCTCCCCCTTTCTGCTGCTCTTTCCGAGGCAAACGGGTGGATGGAGGGGATTGAAACGGCCGTAAAGGTTAAGAACACACACTAAATTATATATATATATATAAAGGAATCGATCGATCTGCCCCCTTCTCCGATATGCCGCCAAAGAACTCCTCCAAGGGCGGCGGTGCGCAACCGCAGCCGCATCAGGGTGGTGGTAAGAAGGGAAAAGGCAAGCGCGACGGCAAGAGTGATGACGCCGACTTTGATGACTTGCTGGCAGCGGCGGTGAGGGAGACGAAGGAAAGCGCCGCCAAGAACCACAGCAACAGGGATGGAAAGCAGAATGGTGGAGCGTCCGCCAGTGGTAACGGCAACGCGCACGTGCATCGGAGCTTAGCCGCCGACGAGGCCGCGGTGCCCAGCTCCGCGGACCACCCGGAGAACCCGTACCCGCCGGCGGTGGAGCCTGGCTTCCCTCGCCAAACGTGGCCGGAGCCGACCATCCCCGTCTCCCAACTCTACCCTGCCGGTCGCTTCCCCCCCGGCGAGGTGCTAGACCACCCCGGGGAGATAAATAATTATCGTCACAGCAGTGAGGAGAAGCGGGCCCTCGCTCGTGCCACTGAGCAGCAGATACAAGAGATGCGCGAGGCTGCTGAGGTGCACCGCCAGGTCCGCACCTGGGCGCAAAGCTGGATCAAGCCCGGCATCTCGCTGATGCTGATGACAGACCGTATCGAGAAGAAGTTGTGCGAACTAATCGGGAAGGATGGCATTCACCGCGGGCAGGCCTTTCCAACGGGCTGCTCACTGAATCACGTAGCCGCGCACTACACTCCCAACACGGGCGACGAGAAGGTAGTGCTGACGTACGACGACGTGATGAAAGTGGACTTTGGCACACACATAAACGGCCGTATCATCGACTGCGCCTGGACCGTCGCCTTCGATCCCATGTTCGACCCATTGCTGCAGGCCGTGAAGGAGGCAACTTACGAGGGCGTGATGCAGGCGGGCATCGATGTGCGGCTCGGTGATATCGGCGCCGCCATCGAAGAGGTCATGGAGTCCCACGAAGTGGAGATCCATGGGAAGGTGCACCAAGTCAAAAGTATCCGCAACTTGTCTGGCCATAACTTAGCCCCGTACATCATTCATAGCGGCAAGAGTGTGCCCATCGTCCGAGGTGGGGAGCAAACGAAGATGGAGGAGGGCGAGGTGTTTGCCATCGAGACCTTCGGCTCCACCGGGCGGGGCTTCGTGAATGAAGATATGGAGTGTTCGCATTACATGATGCAGCCGGGGGCAGAGGTGATGCCGCTGCGCTCCGACAAGGCGAGGCACCTCTTGCAGCACATCCATCAGACATACAGCACGTTGGCTTTCTGCCGCAAATGGCTAGATCGCGACGGCTTTGATCGTCACCTCATGAATTTAAATCGACTGGTGGAGGAAGGGGCAGTTCACCGGTACCCGCCGTTGGTGGACGTCAAAGGGAGCTTCACTGCTCAGTTTGAGCACACGGTCTACCTCGGTCCTACCGCGAAGGAGGTACTCTCCAAAGGCAAAGATTATTGAAGAGAGGAGGAAAAATAGGCAACACCAGACGTTGACGCTGATTCGGGGCAGAGGAGGATGTATTTGCATCGAGCAGGGGAGTACCTCCTCTCTACCTTTCCTTGCGTTGAGGAGCACCCTCGTGCAAACACGCCGGTCTCTGCGCGAGTATCTTTCTGTGTGTACGCCTACCGAGTGTGCTCGCCTTTTCCTTCTTCGTTTGGTCCTTCCCCTCTACACGCCGATGGAAGTGAGCTAGGAGAAAGAGTTTGTGTGTGTGTGGGGGGGTAGAAGCGAGAGGAAAGAGCTGGGGCATACCAGGAAGTAGGAGAGAAAGAAGAAGAGAAAGTGCTTATTATCGAGAGCAGCAACAACACAAAATAAAAAAAAGATTTTGTTTTCGCTGCAGGTGCGCTTTGCTTGTTCGCCCCTTTTTTCTTTTTTGAATAGTGGTAGAGGCAATTCGTTCGGGGTTCTGCTCTCCTCTCTCTCTTTTTTTTTCCATGATGATATACTGCATTATATATGTATAAATATATATTTCCTTGTCTCACACGCATCTGCTCGTACCCTTTTCAAACTCCCTTTCCACGGTGAACTTTGTGTAGGCTCCTCACATCTTATCCCTCCTCTCTCTCTCTCTCTCTCTCTCTCTTTCTCCGTTGTCACCACACGCTCTTGCAATAATAATTAAAAGCATTCTCTTTGCTGCCCTTTCCCTTTCTTTCCTACACACCCTGTTCGACTCTGTTCACTACGCTTCCCCTTCGTGGCGGCGTCCGCTGCGGCACATTTTTTTTCTCTCTGTGTGTGGGTGGTGAGGAGGCAATCGCGGCCCCTACCCCATACGCACCAAAAGGATAGGAGAGAAAAAGAAAGAAGGAGGGAGACGGCGGAAGACCACCGCATCGGCAAGGGACCGAATAAAAGTATCCGAGGTACGCCGGCTTGTGAACCTCTCTCTTAACATACATATATATATATATATGTATATATATTCGAGTGTCAAAGCGGTTTCACGTGGCGAGAGGGAAAGTAGGATAGGTGGGGACTGACTAAGCAGGAGGGGCGGACAAGCAGAAAGAGAGGGGGAGCGAACACAAAAAGTTCCCATCCTTTCCTTCTTCTTGATCCCCCTCCCTCCCTCCCTTCCTCTCCTTCTCACACACACTCTCTCTCTTTTTCTTCCAGGAAGGCGAAAGGAAGAAGATGCTACTCCGCCATACTCTTCGCCGATTGGCGTCCTCCGCTGGAGGCTTCTCCTCTGCTGCCTTTACCGGTGAAGATGGGGGAATCTACGAAAGCGCCCGACGTGAGCGGCAGCGTCTGCGGCGGGATCATCACGGTCAGGAGCAACAGCAGCAGCACGGCGTTCGTGCGGCGCCCGAGCTGGGGCGAGCAGACAGCACCAGGGACAGCGTTGGCGCTACACCGGGGTCTTCTACGGACCAGCCTTCTTCCACCTCTTCTTCGTCTTTCCCGACCTCTGGTGAGCCGAGCAGCACAGAGCACCGGGAGCCTGGCCGAGACGATGCCTCTACCGGTGCCGGCGCGACTGCTGCAGCCGGGACACTGGAGCGACCTACCATCGACACGTATCGGGCCATGTCCGACGAAGCACTGGCAGAGACGCTGCGCACCCGCGACCAACAAATTCAAAAACTGCGTGCCATCTACGAAAACTTTCACTACGATGCGGACAAGCACTTTCGCAAGATGATATTCGACTACCACGATAAAACGATGCAGCTGTCGCAGGTCCACGGCCGTATGCAGCAGGCTTCCCTGCAGATCAACCGCGAGGCCCTGTCCAAGATGCGAGACGAACAGGACATGATGACGCGCGATAAGCGCATGATCTTTATTCTCTGTGCTTTGTGGTCTGTAGTCTTCTGGGTGTGGGTGCGACGGCACTACGTCTTGCGCCGCGAGCTGGAGCAGGAGTCGCTTAGCGGGTTGGACAGGGCTGCCATGAATCCCTCGGTCACCGGCGCTGGAAGCTACAACGATAACTTCCTGGGCCTCACCTCCCGCAACGCACGCTTCCGTGAAACCACGTGGGAGAAGGAGGTGCGAGAGCGTCGTGAGGCACAAGCCGCGCAGGAGCAGCAACGCACGCTGCTTTGTCATCAGGCAGAAGTCCAAAAGGCCGTTGCGTCGCGTCAGCAGCAGCAACAGTAGCAACAGTAGCAGCGATTGCTGCTTGAACAGGGTCAACGCGCATGTGGTGAGGCGCGTCCGAATGTGTGTGCCTTCAAAGGCATCCCCTCCTCCTTCTTATCGCCCTCCTCTTTCTCTCTCTCTCTCTCCCTCCCCCGAGTGTGTTTCACACACACACAAAAATGATTGGGAGAGGAAGACTACTTAAGGTATCCATATATTGCTGGACTTCTTCTGCTACTATTCTTATTTATTCGTTCACATGTTAGTATACCCTCAGAGACAAAGAGAGAGAGAGAGAGAGAGAGAGGGACATGCCTACAGGGACACCCCCCCCTGCACACACACACACACACTTCTCCTCGCAACCGTCTTCCTCGCCTTGTCGGCTGCCCTCTTTAGCGTATGCGTCGTCTCGAAGTTTGACCTCCTCCCTTTTTTTTGATTATTCGCTCGCTCTGTATGTGCGCAACACTCCTGGCGTCCTTCGCCCTTCTTCGTACCGTTTCTTCTTCTGGAGCACACATCATAAAGTCCGCGTAGGAAGGCGAGGTGTGTGTGTGTGTGTGGGGATGAGGAATGTCATCGCCGTTTTCCAGGCCACACCGCTTACCACTGGGCGACATGCCCGAATAGCAGGGAAGGGAAGAGGGGAAGGAGTTTGGCGAGGCGCACCTGTGCTTTTTTTTGCAGGTGTGTGTGTGTGTGGGGGGGGGGCGGGCGAAGGACTACGCCTGCTTCTTTCTACCTTCCCCTTTTTCTCCCCCTCCATACGCCCACCCACACCCCGTGTACGCGATGGTTCGTCAAGCGTTTACCTCTCTCGTTCTCCTAAGCCACCCATTCTCGTTTCCCATGATGTGTCTCCCTACCCCCACACTCTCTCCTCTCTTTTTCCTCTTCCTTTTCGACCTGTGCTCTTCCTCCCCCGGCAAATGCTTCTTCACGCTAGCTCACCCTTCTCTCCCCTCTCCCCCGCTCCGTACAACCATCTGGCGTGGTGGTGCTCCTCCCCCCCCCTCCTCCCTTCCCCCCTTCTTCCGTGCCACCTCGTTTCTTTCCTTCCCTCTTGTTCGCTTTGGTGTACCGAGGTGAGAGAGGACGGGATCTGCGACAGAAAAGAAGCAAAGCGCACCCACCCGCAGCGAGAGACAGAGAGAGAGAGACGCAGTCGCAGCGATATTAGCGGCTCTTTTTTTTTGTATCTGTCTGGAGCGAAGTATTTTGTTTGTCGAAGCAACGTAATGAGCGCTAACATCGGCACCTCCGCCGCCGGCACTGTGGGATCGCCGGCACCACGTCACTACCCCATGTCCTGTCGCACGCTGCTTACTCAGGAGCAGTTATGGGCGGCGACGG
Source organism: Borovskyia barvae (assembly GCA_030849085.1). Taxonomy (NCBI): domain Eukaryota; phylum Euglenozoa; class Kinetoplastea; order Trypanosomatida; family Trypanosomatidae; genus Borovskyia; species Borovskyia barvae. Next base: position 90,208 of record JASAOM010001061.1, read on the forward strand.
CCCAGTGTGCGAAACGGATCGCACAAGACTATAAGCCGTACCACCTTACGGCCGCCAACCCGCTGTACCTCGTGTGTGTGCTAAAAGGCAGCTTTATATTCACGGCGGACCTCGCCCGCTTCCTTGCGGACGAGGGCGTTCCGGTGAAGGTCGAGTTTCTATGCGTCAGCTCCTACGGCAAGGGCGTCCAGACTTCTGGGCAGGTGCGCATGCTGCTCGACGTACGCGACCCTGTCGAGGACCGTCACCTGCTCATCGTCGAGGACATCGTGGACTCTGCGGTTACACTGCAGTACCTCAAGCGCTTCCTCCTCGCCAAGAAGCCGGCATCGCTGAAGACGGTGGTGCTTCTGGACAAGCCATCTGGCAGGAAAGTGGAGGTACCCGTGGAGTATCCGGTGCTCACCATTCCTCACGAGTTCGTCATCGGCTACGGGATGGACTTTGCGGAGGCGTACCGTGAGTTGCGCGACGTGTGTGTGCTGAAGCGCGAGTACTACGAGAAACCGAAGAGCAAGCTATAACGACGGTAGAGAGGTGAGACGGGCAGGGACGAGGGTGGTGTTGCTTCGTAAGCCATTGCTCATTGGCCTCTTCTCTCCCTCGTTCATCAAGAAGATAAAGAGGTATACATGTGTGCGCAATGCATATCTGTGTGCGTGTGTCTCGATAAAAGGGAGGATAAGCGGTGGCGAAGGATGAGAGACGGGGTAGGGTGTCGTGGAGGAGGAGACCAAACACACTCCCGGGGTAAGAGGAGGAGGAGAAATGGGATGGGTAGAGGGTACGCGCTGGGTGGTGAGGCCCGGCTGACTCCTCCTCTCCTCCTCTCCTCCCCCCCTACCACCACCACCACCATACAGCATTCACCTCCGTCTCCCTTCGCTTAATATATCGGTAAAAGGTGGGAGGACGTGCACCACTGCCATGGCGTACGATGCGCTTTTTTTTTCTTCCGTTTTGTGTGAGGGGTAGTGCGGGCGCGCTTTATTGTTTCGTTGAACCCCCCCCCTCCCCCCCCCCCCCAAAAAAAAAAAAAGTGCAACATACCGTATGCATGATTCATGAAAAGCAGGGTGGCGAGAAATAGAAGCGCACCCCCCCCCTCCTCTCCTCTCCTCCCTCTCAAAGACACACACACACACACAGAAACTGCGGAAGAGGAATGGGTAGGGGAGAGTGGGGCTATGGTGGTGGTGGTGGTGATGGGCCACACAACCCAACGTTCCACTAAAACAAAAGAAGATCAACATGGAACACCGCGAGAGGATGCGTATTGATGTACCCACCCACACTTCTGTGCGTGTTTTGGGTTGAGTACGTTAGTAGATGTCCACCTTGGACGCCCCATGGACAAGCGTTCTCTCCGTGTTTGACGTTTCTGTTGGAGCTCAAAAATAGAGAGAGAGAGAGAGAGACAGTGAAGGAGGAGGGGGTGGGAGAGAAGAGGGGGGGGGGAAGGAAGAAGCGGTGGATTCGTCGCTCTTGTCATGCAAACTCTCGTTTTTTCTTTTTTTTTAAATCACCGTGGCTCATCCATCTCTGTATACATATGTACATGGTATGCGTAGTGAAGGAGGTGTTGATGTTCCTGCATTCAAATGATAACACGTTGCTCCCTTCACTTGACTTAATGTATGCTTTTGAGTCTGTGACGAACTCTCCCAAATTTCTGTCCTCCTCCCTCCTCCCTCCTCCTCTTTTCTCTCTCTTCCTCGTTGAAATTAAAAAAAATTTCGTCGCTTTCGCAAGGTGCTCATCCGAAAAGGGGCGGATCGCTGATCGTTTCTCTTGTTTCCGTGTTGACCATTCCCCCTCCCCTCCCCCTCCCCCCAATTCCTTCGCTTTCTCTCTTCCTTTCAGTACGTCCATTTCCATGCGCTTGCGTGAGCGTGTGCGCATGCGCCGGCAGTGTCAAGTCCTCTTGGTGATGACGCCATGTCCATCAGCGCAGATGTGGTTCTTTTCCCTCCCCTCCCCTTTCTCGATCTTTTCTCTGTTCCCTTTTGGTCTCAGTTCAACTGGGACCTCTGACCACTCCTCTTCTCTCTCTGTCTTCACACGGCTGTGCGAGGGAGGGGGGAGGGTGCGTGTAAGCCGCCCGCCGAAAATCCTTCCAAGACGTCTCTCCAAAGAATCAAAGGGAGAGAGAGGAAGATGCGCCACCCCTCTCTCTTCATATTTTTTCATCGCCTCCTCCCCGCATGCTTCAACATGCATGCCCAGTTTTCTCTTCCTTTCTTCAATTGGTTTCTTTTCCTCGTGGTTGTCCTTCGCGCAGCAGAGCCGGTGGCCTACTCGCCGCCCCCCTCCCCCCCTCCCCGCCTTTCCCTCTTTCTCGCTTGCTTCTCGGCTACACCCATCTTCCCTTCTCTCTGCTACGCTGCGTCCATCTCTCTCCTCCCTCCTTTCCTCTCTTTCTCCATCTCTCCCCTGCCTCAACTGGGGATAAAAAACCGTACAAAAGAGCGAGGCGGCGAAAGGCCTACCAGACATATACGTCAGCATACATATACATATATATATTTATATATTTATATATAGGACTTACAAAAACAACCGTCCCTCTTTTTGAAGAGACCACCGTAGCGCTCTCTTCTCTCCCTCGCTGCCATCATGTTGCCCGGCCATCGTTCCTGTGGCTCCGTGGATGCACGTGGGAGGGTCACCGTAGGCGACCGCGAGTATCCTATGGCATCCGACATCGTGGCTACCGAGGATGTCATTCAAGAAAGTATCAAGATCATGGCCCAGACCATCGCAAGAGATTACCAATCCCTTACTCATCGCGACTCGCACCGACTGGCGGGTGCCAACGGGACGGAGGCGGAGGTGCCCATCAGTGACGACAACCCACTTATTCTCATTTCGGTGTTGAAGGGCAGCTACATCTTCACAGCGGATCTAGTGCGGTACCTGGGAGATTACGGATTGCCGCACGTCGTGGACTTCGTGCGGTTGGCTTCCTACAACGCAGGTACCACGAGCACTGGAGAAATATCCGTGTTGATGCAGCCGAAGTTTACAAATCTGCGAGGTAAGCACGTGCTCATCGTTGAAGATGTGTGCGACTCAGGCCGTACGCTTCAATTCCTGCGCGACCGCCTTCGCTCCTCGTTTCAACCGAAGACCGTCAAAACGGTTGTGCTGGTCAACAAAGTAAAGTCTGCGCGCCGGGTGGACTTCGAGCCGGAGTATTTCTGCCTGACAGGTCCAGATCAGTATATCATCGGCTACGGCTTCGAGGTCAACGATCGATATCGCTGCTTCCGGCACATCTTCACCTTACGGGAAGGCGAAGCTACCCGCTATCCAGCGAAGCTCTGATGGGGGCCACCATGGTGCCTCCCTTCTTCTCCCCTCCATCGATCTCCTGCTCGCTTTAAAAAAAATTGTTTTTATCTTTCACACCCACACGCGCCTCCAGGAGGGGGGGAGGCTGGAACGGGGATGGAGAGGAGGAGGGATGCGGGGAGGTGAAGTAACGTAGGCATAAACAGAGGTGTTCCGGCACGAAAGAAATGAAGGCGCAGAAGGGTGGGTGGGCGGTGCCGATCACGAAACACACACGCAGAGAGAGAAAAAAAAAGAGGCGTGTGTTGTTGGTGGTGATGATGATGCGAGAACGTGCAGGGAAATAGGGAAGGAGAAGAAGGGGGTGTCTCTGTCTGTGTGTGTGTGTGTGTGCAGGAGCGCCGATGGCCCTCCCTGGGGGTGGTTGAGAGAGTGGGAGGGTACGTATCTTCCCCATTGGCGTGTACCCCCTCTCCTTTTCTTTTGGGTTTCTCCTCCCCCTTTCTTTTTGAGGGGGGAGGGGGGCCGCGATCTCTGCGTTGTTGCCGCTTTTGCTATTCTCTTTTGCCCCTCATATCTGTTCTTCCCCTCCTCCATCTTCGTTTCCCATAATAATAATACAACTGATAATAATAAATGCCGTTGAGCGAGGGCTAGTGCTGCTGCCCCCCGCGTCACTCCGTCGCCATCCGCGGCAGCGCAGTCGCTGTCTTCCTCCTTTCCCCTTGTTTCACCTTTCCTCCGTCCGTTTGTTTCTTTGGTTGTCACTTCCTGCCGCATCTGGCCCCTCCCACTGCAGATGGTTTCTTGCCCTTATCTTTCGTATGTGGGACGCATCCTGCTTCACATACCCTTCCAAGCAGATGAAGGCGTTCGATTCGGTATCCGTTGCCATACAGACAAAGGTAAAGAGGCCGTGCCTTATCGCCGGTCTCGTGTAAGTGTGTGTGTGTGTGTGTGTGTGTTCTTTTCTCTTCCCCGTTGCGAACTGCCTTCTTGCCGCCCTCTTTTTTTTTCGGCGTGGGAAGACGAAATAGGGAGAGGAGGGATGGGAAGGAGGAGGGGTACGCTTATCCGCAAGGGAGAGAGAAAGAGAAAAGCCATGGGGAGTTGGGAGAGAACTCTCGTGTTGCGTTTGGTTGGGTGCATTGCTCCTCACGCGTGAGAGAGTGTGCGCATCTGAATCCCCTACTTCTTTCTCCCATCGCTTGGGAAAAGACAAAACAAAACCAGCAAGAGTTATGCAAGCAGAGGCGATACACTACCGGAGGCGCACCGGACATCCATCCATTCCGTTCTCTCTCTCTTTCTTTCTCTCCCCCCTCCCCCTGTCCCCCGAGCACGTGTGGCTATCGATATCTTTTTGTTTGCCGGGAAAGCTGAAAAACGAGTGTGAACAGAGAGACAGGGGGGAGGGGTGGGCTGGGAAGGAGAGCACTGGCCCCCCCCTCCCCCCCTTCTGTGCATCGACATCGAAGTCAAAGCGCGAGTCCTTGGGGCCCATGTTGTACGCACGCGCACATGCGCAAGCTGCAGAGAGAAGGTGTCCGGAAGCCACTCGTCGACTCCACGTCTCTCTCCTGTCGCCCATGTCTCACCTTCCCTACTCCTCCCAAAGTGCGTAACCCCCTCAAGGTACAAGGCAGCGACGGGGTAACAGAGAAAAACGTGGAGAGAGGGGGTGGGGGGAGGGAGGGAGCGGCATACCGATGATGACAAGCTGTTGAGTTCATCGCTTCCCCCTCTCTTCTTATTTTCTTCCCTTCTATCGCCATTTGTTTTCCTCCATCTTCACCCTTCCTTCTTTCTGTAACGCTCTATTTCTTCTTGATTCACGTTACCATAGATACCGCCTTTCTCCTTCTCCTCTTCGCTCTCCTCGACTTCTTGTTCGTTATATCTTCGTAGCTGTTCCTTCTCGTGTGAAGTCTTGCAGTGTCGTGGACAGCAAGTACCCGAGCAAACTGCTTGGAGCGAGGGAGATAGAGATAGAGATTGGTCGATAGAGAGAGAGAGAGAGAGCCGAAGAAGGCCAGGATCACCATGCTGACGACCATCTGACAACTTTTATTTACAGCATTCTCTTTGAAGGAATACTCGTCTCACTTTCTGTCCAGCTTCTTTATTCGTGTCGTAGTATTCTTCTCCCCCCCCATCTCTCTCCTCTGTGTGAAGGCCTGTAGGGACGACGGTGTTGCCTGTGTGCATGCGTGAGAGGGGAGGGAAGGGCCTTCCCGGTGGACGTGGAGCTCCCCTTCCATTGTCTCGCACGGATGCCGAGCGGCGCCTCTCTTTTCTCCGAATCCCCTCTCCCCCCCTCCCCCTTTTTTGCACCCCTTTTTTCTCATTTTGGTTTTGCGCGATCGGCAGTTTTCATCATCGCCATCACCACCGGCACCACAACGACGAAACAAATAAGCACGTCAGCACCTGTGAAAAATTTTCCTTTCCTTTTCTCTTCCTACTTTTGATTCATCTCTTTTTGTTTTCCTCGCCTTCCTCCTCATGGAAGAGTTGCCGAGATGGCCGCGGTACCGCCCTATCCGCGTGATCGGTCAGGGTGGCTTCGGCACCGTGTATCTTTGTGAAGATACGGAGCCAACGAGCCCGCGGTATGGGCAGCACGTCGCGGTGAAGGCGGTCGCACTCGGCGCCCTCTCCGACGATGAGGTCCTCATGATGATGTCCGAGGTTTCCTTGCTGAGAAATATCGATCATCCCAACATTGTCACGTACTACGATTCCTTCCTTTACGATGAGGGCGGCGACAAAGCCCTCCCTCTCTCCCAGTTTGCGAACGGACGGGCTGGTTCGGGCGACGCGGCGGGGTGTCTGCAGCAGTGGTTGTGCTTGGTAACAGAGTACATGGATGGTGGTGACCTCGCCGCGTTGCTGCGCGAGTACACGAACCAGGACCTCGTGGATAGGCGCCGCAGCGCTTCGTACTCGGCGAAGAAGCGGCTCCTGAGAGGCGCCGACGGTGCGGCGAGAGCGCCTTCCCGCCAATCTGAGCTCATGCACTCCCTTGGCGGCACCAGCGGCTTTGTGCGAGTGGAGGCGGCGACGGACTTGGGAAACCGCCACGTCACGGAGGCTCGATCGAAGCGGTTGGAGAGTGCCCCAAGCCCGCGTGAATCCGATGCCGGTGCGGTGATGATGCACAAGCGACGTCGTTCTCACATGGAGGGGAGTTGCAGTTGGGAGAGAAGACCCTCCTTCAGTCATCTGGCGGCGGAGGCGGAGGAAGACGCGCCAGGTCGAAGTGGGTGGGGGCAGCATGGGCAGTCAGCGACGTCGGCCCTCTCCTCATCGAGGCCGTTGAGCTCATCTTCAGCCGCCGCACTGGGGCACGGGACGTGGATGTCCGACGCTGCTGAGGCCGATATGCCATCCACGCCCCTCGGAGCAACGGAAGCGGGGAGGGTGGGCACCACACCGCTCGGTAGCCAAGGCTTCAAGTCGAGGGTTGGTGCCAAAGCCGAAGAGGAGCCCTCCGCTTCGTCCTTCGCGCCGATCTACGAGCCACAACTGCCTCCCACACCGTCGGCACTTTGGGTCGAATCGTTCCTCATCACCGATATCGCGAAGCAGTGCTTAGATGCGTTAGCGTACCTGCATGCACTCTGCATTGTACATCGTGATATCAAACCCTCCAACGTATACCTTTCCAAGCGAGACGGCACGGTCAAGCTAGGTGATTTCGGTGTCTCCAAGGTACTGCAGCCCGCGACACCATTCGCGACGACGTTCGTAGGCACGCCGTTCTATCTCTGCCCGGAGCTGTGCATGGGCGATCCCTACTCCTTCGGGGCTGACATCTGGGCATTGGGCGTGTTGCTCTACGAGTTGTACAGCCTCAAGCTCCCTTTCACGTCTGACAACGTACTTGGGCAGATCTACGTCATTACGGAGGGCACCTACGATACGGTGGCGCTGCACACACCGCATGCGTTTGCACAGACGCAGCGCACCATCCTGGAGAACTTGTATGGCCCTTCTTTTCTTGAATCAGAGAAGCTGCTGCACTCCCTTGTCGTGAACATGGTTGGCCAGATGCTTCGGGTAGACCCGGCAGAACGACCCTCTGCAGAACAGCTGCTTGCCACTGCGTTTGGCAGCGACAGCCTGTCCCGTAACGGCTCCATGGCAGGATTACCCACACCTGTCGCGCCGACTCCCTTGCACCGGCCTCCGTCTGCCCACGTGCTCGCCGGTGACATACGGTCATCACCGCCTCCCGTCCCTGCGCCATACTCTCGTTGTGGATCGTCGGCGGCGTCTACCGCATCCGGCGATAAGAAGAGGGAGGCGACGGCAGGACAGTCTCCGGTGGATCGTCTCGGGCCGCAGGCAAGCGTGCAGCACGCTTTGTGGGCTGGGTCGCTCCTACCTGCTACTTCCGGCAACTCTCTCCTGCCGCCCCCGCCGCTTTTGCTTTCACAGCGGCGTCCGTCATTGGGCTCCTCGACTGCGGCCGTGCGCCACTCGAGAGGGAGCAAGAATGGCGCTGGAGACGAGGTTTCCAGGGTCCCGCTGGCCGTGCGGGTGCGGGACGACGTATCTGCGATACTGCAGGCGATGCCGTTCGAGCAGCGGGAACGCCTGGGCAGTCGCGCCACGGCGGAGGAGCGAGAGGAGACGGTGGAGCTGTCGAGGATCTTGTCGCAGTTGGCCGCCACGGACGTGTCCATCGCTGCGAGCCTCATGTCCAAAGGTTCTTTCGCAGTGGATCAAGGCGGCCGTGCCCCTCTTATGAAGTCGTGTCGGACGGGCGGCAGCAGCTACAACGCCGCCGATGCTGCAGCCGGGCTACTTCAGTCTGGCGAGTACGCCTCGCTGCAGCTGTTGCCGGCGAACCGCTTCCCACTGGAGCGGCTATACAGCAGGCTGGGCAGCAAACAGGACGTGTACGCTGGGGCCGACGGGGAGCAAAGTGATGCGAGCAGCTCTGCATGGAGGGAGCTGCTGTTGAAAGGGGCCGTGGGACTTCCGCCACGACCTTCCTCCATGCAATCTTCCCTTCCCTCCGAGTCCACCACTGCTGTTCAGGGAGAAAGGGGCGAAGATGAAACGCAGGCGCTGTCCACCGGAGGTGCATCGGCTCTCGCTCTCGCTCTCAACCGGCTTCCGGATGAAGGTGCCGCCACCGCCGCCAGAAGAGCTGCCAGCCACAGCGATATCGACGAGGACGCGTTGGACCATCCGATCGGTGTGCAGACGCGCAGCGAGATCAACGCCCTGGTGGAGTATGTGCCGTGGATAAAGAATGCAGAGGCGTTCTCTGCAATTCCTCTTTCAGCTGGTTGCGACGATGTGATGCTCGTGGAGAGAGCGAGACTTTCTTCACTGCCAGGAGGAAGGGCTACCAGCAGCGGTCCTGAGGCAGTGGCCGTGGTAACTAAGATGAAGGATGGGGGTCAGCGAGAGTCCTTCTTGCTTACAGACCAGAGAGTGATCCAAGAGTCACCACGCCGCCCATCGTCACAGACCACGAAAGGTGAGCCGCCGTTGCAGCGAGAGCAGCACAAGCCCCATCATCAACTGCAGACGCTTTCGGATTGTTCGGTCCTTCACTCGGCTGACGATGCGGGAGACAATGGCACGTCGTCTTCAAGCCCCCCTATTCCTCTGCCCACGGGCTGCGTTAGTGCGGCGCCAGACGACCGCCGGTACGCAACTGTCACGCCGAACAATGACAGCGGCAGCAGCAGCACCATACAAAGTTATCCTTTTCCCACAAAATTATCTCTGCCGCAGCTTTCGCAGCGAGTTACTGCATCTGAAGGACCCGGGCCGAATGCACCGTCCCCCCTTTCTCAGCGTCGCGTCTCCTCTGCCCCGACGTGCGCCGGTGAGTTGGCCATCGTGAAGCTGCCCAGCAGTGCCAACGATGCGGCTTCACCGCCGCTCCTCCAGCGTGTTTCTGCGCCAGCCACGGCGGACGGCTTGCCGCCTCCTACCCTATCGGTGGCTGCGTTGACGGCTTCTCCACCTTTGCCCTCGCTCCCGCCAAAAGAGGTGAGCACCGGCGGGCCAGCTTCCGCTCTACGGGGCAGGATGAACGGGGTGGGTGAAGATGTGGAATGTCCTGCGGTCGTCGCGGTGGTGCCGGGGGATGATGGCGCAGCCCATCCTCGATTTTCATCCTCACTGAATAGTGTGTGGGGCGGAAGTGCTGCCAATCTGCGACTCCGCCCTGTCAGCGCCAAGGCAGCTGCCCTCCCTTCCACCGCTGCCGCCTCGGCCACAGCTGCCGATGTTGATGCCGATGCTGCAGCCGTTCCTCCCACCACCCCCCAGTCACAGTCGCCCGGTAGGTGTATCGGCTTCTCCACCTCCGAGTTGGAGGCGCTGCTGCGGGCGAGGCTTTTGGCCCATTACCAGAAGCGCCAGCAGATGCTGCGGGCCGAACGTGCGGCTCAGGCCGCCGAGGCAGTGGAGAGAGACAAGGCGCGCACGAAGCTAAAGGCGCTCTACGATCAAACCTTCTCGGCCCGACTTGGTACTATCTCACCGGATACGGCCTGTGCCACCGCTTCGTATCACTCAGCTGGCGCCCCGAACGAATTGCCAGGGGAGCGGGCCAGCCCTGCCACCTACAGCGAGGAAGGGTATGTGTCTCACGGTGCGCTTGTCTCGCCGTATGACGCTGCACTTGGGTCGCCGCCGCCGCGCTTGACGACGCTGCGCCCCACACGGGAGGCGCCTGCGGGTGCCTTCACCGCCCCCGCCGCGGACTTTCCGCAGACCGCCTTTTCGCAGCCACCGGTGCCGCTTACAGTGCCATACAAGACTGACATGCCCGCCACCTTCTCTCTGGATGTCACGGCTCGCCAGGCTACGGCGGAGGAGCCGGTGCTGCGCGCTCTCACTATACGCAGTGCCAGGCCTGTCGACACGGCGGCATCGCCGACAACCCCCTCGGGCCCTAACGTAGAAGACAAAGGTGCGATGGATCTGCTGTCTATCACGCCGGCTGCCCGGCATGTGCGGGAAGCGGCGTCTCTCGCTGCTGCGGTGGAGCGCCAACGCGCGCAATTTCTCCACAGCGGCTCAGCGCCGACGCGGCTGCGGGTGGCGCCAGCGTGGCGCGAGCCGCATTGTTCGGCGGATGTGCCGGGCCTGTGGGAAACTTCTTCAGCGGAGGAGGAGAAGGACCAGGCGATGCGAGGGCGCATGGGACGTTCGCCGCCACAGCACCTCCGCGAGGAGGAGCGTTGGCGCTGGAGCGCACCACCTTCCGATGCAGACACCGACTCCTCGAGGGAAGAAGAAACGTCAACGTCGAGTGTCCGCTCTGCGTCTACTGCGTCGCCACCGATGTTAGCCAAAGCACCGCCCCCCCTTATGACGTCATCAGCGGCAACGCCCGGGACGACCAAGACTAGGCAACCGAACTTTCACGAGGTGGGCCGCGGCTCAGGGAAGCTCCAACGAGGAGTAAAACGGAGAGGGGCGCAGCTCTCGCAGGGACCCCGTCGCTCTGGAGCGGCGGAGAGTGGTGACGAATCAGGCGTGACGGTTGACCCTGCCGCAGCTACAGACTACTCCCCCCTTTTCACGCCCCTCGATGCCAACGCGACGCCGCGACAAAGCTCGATGACAACGTCCGAATTGGAGGATATCTTGTCGATCAGTGCCGTAGAGGACAGCACCCCGACGGGAGGCAGCTCGCCTACTACCTCCAGCATTAGCAACGAAGCGGACGGATCAGTACCAGCGCTCAGTACCGGTGCCAACAGTGCTGACGAAGTTGAGGCGGTGGAGGAAATGGAGGAAGACGGAGAGGCCAGCAGGAAGAGCCCCTTGCGCTCTGCCGCGACAAGCTGTGTCAGCGAACCTGGCCGCGAGGAGCTTCAAGAGAAGAGTGACACGGAGAGCTGCCCTGACGACGAAGACGACGACGACCTGAGCGAGGATGTCAGTAGCACGAGTGACGTGGGCACGGCAGACGAGGCGTCTCCCGCGTATTTTAGCAGCCCCTCTTCTTCTGACACCGGCAGCAGCCACGCCACACCAAGCAGCTCTGCTGCGTCCACACCTCCCGAGAGCGATGACAGTGCGGAGGACTCTGTCGATGCATACGACGCCCGATGCTTGTACACTATTCAGGTGAACGCAGATACAGGCACCCGTTTCTTTGATTACGTGTGCCCCGTTACAGTGGAGATGACGGGTGCCTTGCCTGTTGGCTCCCGCCTTGCGAGCGCCTCAGTGCTCCTGCGTACCATGCAGGAAGGTGACGCTGCCACCTCAGCAGTAGCGTCCACCACCACGACTCCTCCAAAGGAAGATGGCAGCAAGAGGCAGCTGGGGAGTGCCCAGCCCCCAGCGCCTGCCCGCGCCGCCCATCAGCGAAAGGCGGAGGCCTCCACTCCTGCAGCCACAGTGACGCTGGTGAACCAGGCTGCCGACCGTGACGCCAATGGAGCAGACAGCCCAGTACCGGCTGCGACAGCGCAAGGGGAGCGTAGTGTAGGCGATAGTCCGGACACGCCAGTCCATGGAGACTATTTCATCGAGTTGCCTGATCTGCACGTGTCTCCGACGATCCCCGACGTCGATCCGCCCCACAGCCAGTCGCTGTCGCTATCGTCGTCGTCCGTGTCGTCGTTGGGGCTCATTCTGTTGACCTCCGGCGGTCCCTCCGATGTCGTAGAGGGTAAGGGAAACACAGGTGTTGCCGCCTCCGCATCCCCAATAGGGCGCCCCTCCGAGAAACTGCCCGCTAAAGACAGACCACCTGGAGTGACGAGAGGAGCCGCTGCCAGCGTTCTCTCCAGCAACCCTGCCGACGCAGCTCTCCAGATAACGGGTGTGCAAAAACCTTTGACGAAGCCGTCCGCACCGCCGCCAAGGCCCCAAAGGCCGATCGTCGCCCCACCGCTTCCCCCCCTCCCCAGACTGTCTGGCTCAGCTTCCATCGTTGATAGCGCCGATGGTAATGTCGCTGCTAATGATGTTATCGAAGATCTGGAGTGCGACCGCACGCCGGCTCCTGAAACTGCTGAGGTGCCAGCGACTCCGCCGATGAAGGGGCCGAGTGCGGCGACGGCGTGGCGGATACGCGTCCCTCCCTACGTCTCGTCGTCGGCGTTGCCAGGGTCTCACTCGCCAACCTCATCGGTGGCGGCCAGCACCGAACCCGCACCAGACACACACGGTTGGCTGCCGCCACAATCGCGCCTGGCGGCTTCTCCTCCGCATGTTCGTCTACCGCTTTCCCTCGCCCTCCGCCCACTGCGGCCGCGCACCCGCCTTGTAGGACTCCTCTGGCGTCTGTGGTTGTCCCTCCAGGCTGCTGACACAGCCCTCGTGCGAGTCCTCTTCGAGCGACCAGGGACATCGTCGTCTCCACCGCCAGGCTGCACGTTTGCGGAGGCCTTTGGGGACTGGATGGCGGGCAGTAGCGGGGGTGGTGGTTGTACTGCCTCGGAGAGTGATACTAGTACGACCGCCAGCTTTGCCGACCGCAGCGCCTCTGCGACGTACACTACAGTCGAAACGGGTACAGTGGAGGACGAGGAGGAGGCGGAGGACGACGACAACGACGACCACACAGAGCTTCAGGCGTCTTCTTCTGCTCTCGCCGACGGGGCCGCCTCGGAGCGTTCGCGAAAGTGGGACCTGTTCTACGTGGAGCCACGAATCCAGTGTGCTGTGCGGCTTCGGAGCGATGCGGACTGGGCGGTGGTGCAGCACAAGGTGAGCGAGATGGGCTCGATGTTGCCTTTCATCCGGTTGTATCTCGTGTTTGAGGAGGCGGAGCCGTTGCAGGAGCCCAACGACGACGCTAGTGAGCCTGTCTAGTTTCGCAGGAAGGAAAAGGGAGGACGTGGGGGAGGAGGGGGAGAGGCCGTACGGGTGCTTGACTCGCACTTTCTCATCTATCCATCATATTATCTCTTAGTGCTTGTGTGCCTCCTCTTTCGAAGGGATGGGGGTAGAGGATCTAACTACCGCGGAGTGAGAAGGCGTGCAGTAGGTGTGCGTGGAGCGGGTGGGAGAGCGCTAGAGGGGAGGGGGGGGGAAGACGAAGCGGACTCCGTTCGTGTTGTCATCCTCAACAGCGACGATTACGTTTCATTTTATAGCCAGAGCATCTTACAGGGTGTTTTATCGACAACAACGCAATAACTAATTAGATTCGTATATATATATATAGAGAGAGAGAGAGAGAGGCAGACATGCTTATGAAGTTTTTGGAGGGTTTCGTGTCGCGTGTTCCTTCTAGCCCTCCTTATCCCTCTTTTGCTTTCGCTCTCTCTCCCTTCCCGCTTTAATCCCCCCCCCTCCCCCTTCCGTTGCAGTTCCGTCTTCCCTCCGCGTCATTTTTATGTTTTAACGCTTCAGTGGCGTTGTCTCTTCGCAAGGCTTCTCACGCTGCCCCCCCTCCTTCTCCCTCTTCTGCAGTTTTGTCGGGTGTGGTTCCCCTGCGGGCACACAGCGGATGGTGGTGGGAGATAATCTCCAACGATGATGCCGATATTTGAACATACGCACAGGGCGCGCTGCGTTACCTGCCTCGCTCTTACGTTTCTTTTTCTTTTCGGGGTGGGTTGGGGGGGGGGGGGAAGGGGGGGGGCTCCTCGGGTCTTTGCCAGTCCTACGTGCGACGCACATCATTCTTTTTTCTACTTCGTCCTGCTATTCGATTTCTGTAGTCACACAACCAGCCCCCCCCTCTCTCTCTTTCTCTTTCTCGCTCTTTCTCTTTCTTTTTGATTCATCCTCACAGTGTAGCCTACGCCCTCGTGGCACGCTGACCTTTCTTTCGCCTCGTATTTTACCTTCGCGCTTCCCTTCGGTGCCCTTCCCCCTTCTTCCCTGTCGTTGAGAACCCGTTACCCACTCTCTTCCGCGGAGGTCGGTGAACACAGCTGCGCCCCCCCCCCCTACACGAGAAGCGCGTGCGCGCGCGAGAGAGGCCAGCATTTTCTGCTTCCTCCCTTTTCTGTCGAAGGGATTCTCGCGATGTGGGATGCGTGGACATCATCGGGCGCCTCCGGCTCTTCCCCCTCATCGACCTCAAGGAGCGCCGGTGCAACGCACAACGTCAAAGTGGTGGTATCATCGCCCGCAGTATCGGCCAGTTCCTCGTCCTCTTCTCTCGGCCCTCCATCGGCGCTTGTACTGCCGCAGCTGAGCCTCCTTACGATCTTCTCGCGGAAGATCACACGGCGTCTCTCCTCCTGCTCCTCCTCAAAGGTGTTGCACATGGCGGTGACGGCAGCTGCGGTGGCCGGTGCGGCTTTAGCTTTTGCCCTTGCGGCACAGCGTCTCCGCCCACGCAATCGTGCGAACGACGACAGGTCAGGCTGCGGCCCCACTGCTGCTCCGGCTCAGATGGGAAGTGAGGGCCCACAACTCGACGACCGCAACGCCTCTTTCGCTGCCTCGAGGGCTGCGGCACGGGTGAGCCACAACGACGACGGCGACCCCATCGTGTTCACTGACCCCGCCGAGAGTGCATTCCTCGCGTATGTGAACCGCCTTCGGCGTCAGAAGGAGGCACCCCTTTTGGCGACCATCGCAAAACTGGAGGCGGCGGCAGTGGAGCTGGCAGCAATGCAGCACTCCAAAGCTAATGGGGACTGCCGCGGCGGGACGTGTGAAACGGCTGATGACGACGGCCGCGTTTGTAACATAACCGCATCGGGCCCCCAAGTGGCATCGGTGTCTCACCATGCGATCACGCAGGCGCAGGCTCTTGTGCACCGCCTTGCTATCGTCGCCGATGAGCTCCTCACGCAATACATCTGCAGCCTCGATGGGGCGCCGGTGCGTCAGAGCGCGGAGCTGAAGCAGCGGCGCAAAACTTTGATACAGGAGGCGGCGGTGCTGTCGAGGCGCATCTCACCGCATCTGTCCTCCCTGCGGGTGTAGGCTGTTGCTACCCGTTTTCTCCCCCCTCTCTCCTCCTTTTTTCTATTTTATTTTTCTTCTCTTGGTACGTGTCTGTGCGAGTGTGTGTCGAACCCAGCGACAGCGGCAATACCGAAGACCCCTCACTACGAGAGAAGACGAAGGAAGGAGGGGGAGAGGGAGAGGGAGAGGGAGGGGGAGTGCCGGGTAGGCACGCTGGGATAGCAGGAAAGATGATACGGGGAATGGGAGAGGAGGGAAGCAAGAAAGTCGCGGGAGAGATAGTGGGCACGGCGAGGGTGGTGGTGACAGTGGTTCTGGAAACGTGAGCTTTATCGAGAGAGCGGAAAAAGGAGGAGGATCTTTCATTGTGGTGCTGCAGATGTTCGCAGCCCGTTGGATTCACCCCCTTTTCCCGCTTTTTGCCCTTATTTTCTCCTATTTCCAGGAAGCTCGCCCATGCGGATGTGTGAGGCCATCGTAACGGCACGTGAGGCGGTCCTAACTTGCAGTTTCCTTCCCTTTCTTCTCCGTTCAACTTCTCTCTCGCTTCTCCCCTTTCAATCCCCCGACTTCTCCTCCTCTTCCTCCTTTCCTCTTCCCCGGCTTTTGATCTCTCTCTCTCTCTCCCCTTTTGTTGCCACGCTGGATGCTAATCGGCGAGATCAAATCAGTGAATTCAATGGAGGGGGTGGGGTAGGGTACTGTGTAGCAAAAAAAAGATAGGGGAGGGACACAGGCGAAGGTAAGGGGAGGTGAGAATGTAAACCTTCGTCTGTGTGTGCGATGACATCCGAACGTAAGTCATCCTCATCCTCATCATACATATATATATATATATATGTATGCATATTCTTGAATTCACATCACCCGTTTTCTTCTTAACTTGAGAGAGCCAAGAGCAGAAAAAGGGAGGGAGGAGGCATCTCGACGAGCTTCTTTCCTTCCTTAGCTGCCTTCACACACTGAGCGTGCGCGCACGCCCCCCTTCAAAACACCAACACCAACAACCGCAGCACAGAACAACACACTGGTGCGTGCATCGTCCGCCTCCGTTTCGTACGCACCGGGAAGCTTGTCACCAAAAAGAGAGGAAGAGGAGGCGAGAGCCTGCAGCACGCTCGTGCAATGCGGTATGCCCCTGTGGGTATAGGTGTGTGCAGCGCTGACGGCTGCGTGCGCTCTCCCTGGTTCACCTTTGGGAGCGATCTCGTCACTCCCTCCCACTGGGCCGACCTTTTTTACGCGCCAATTTGGATGGCACGACTTCCGCTTTTCTTTCGATGTGCGTTGCATGGCGTGCATACCCCGTCCCTCCTGTTTTTCTCCGTGACTCTTTTCTCCCTCCCCTCCCCTCCTCCTCTCCCCTCCTCTCCCCCCCTTTCCTTCCCTACAAGCCGCGCATAACATATGCCGACACTCCCAGACACCTCCCCCTCCCCTTATACACACGTGAAACACCCAATTTATGCTGTTGATGGCGACGACTTGGATGAGAAGAAGAAATAAAGAAATACACGTAGATATATACATACATCTATATTTCTCTTCACGGATTCGACCTTCCCACGACAGACGCTGTGCCTTTCCTCTTTCGCTGAGACTCCTCGGCGATAAAGGGAGGAAGAGGGGGGGGGGCGGAAGGCCGTTGATGGGGGGGTGTATGGAGGTGAACGTGTATCATTAGCCCCCCTTCTTTTTTTTCGAAATGGTGGGAGCACCGATCTAAAAGCAAAGGAAGAGAATATTATTATGGGCAATACACACAACCGCCAAGGTGGAGGTGGGTCGACCCATCTCTCTCACGCGTGCGATGCCGCCGCTGCTGCTCGCGACGCTGACAACGATGAGACATCGAGGGGGTGCACCTCGCGTGGCGGCCCTGATGAGGGTCGGTCAGATCGTCCCGGATCTCGCCAGCCGTGTGGCACGGGCGGCATCACGGACGTGTTGGAGGCGTCCACACCGTCTCCGTCACCACCTTCCTCAGCACAGAATCAGCAGCAACCTTTATATCCCTCTGCTGCCACCGCGTCCATGGAGAGAACCTCGCCGGGTGTTGTACCGTCCGCCACCTCCCTTCTCTGTTCCGCAGGTGTGCCTACTACACCGTTGCAGCGCAGGGACGAGCTGGATGTACCGGGAGACGCAATTACGGCATCAATACTAGCACCAGACGCTGCACTGGTCAGCTCCGGCGCTTCCGTCCCCCGTGACGATATCGTGTACACATCGCTGACTTCACCCAAGTTGGAATCTCTCTCATTTCCACGGCATTCCGCCGTCGCCACGGACAGCACGAGTGCGTTACAGTGCGGCGAAAGTGCCCAGTCTCGCTCGCAGAGAAGGAGGGTGATCCTTCAGGACCCTCAGCCCCGAAGCGGCCGATCAAGATCACCGTCACCTTCACCACAGTCGAAATACGTCGTCAATAGCTGCAACGTCGACGGCGCCACCCGCGCTCTTTGCATGGGCAACGGTGTTCGCCACGCCGACCCACGGGCAACCCCAGAGGCATCACAGGAGGTACCTTGTCCGGCTCACCCATCATCGCCTCTGCCGAACCCCGCCATCGGCTGCGACGACTATGGGGATGGGCGAGTCGTCGCATCGCACCTTGTATCGTCGCCGGATGCTCCCTCCTCGTCCGGGGATTCCCTCCCTAAAGCGGGAGCGCCGCCCAATGTCCACCTGGATTCTCTCTCACCGTCACGGGAAGCGTCGCGAACCTCGCTCTCCACTCGTGGCACTCAGCAGAGAAGCTCTCCCTTTGCGTGTCACAGCTCTTCGCCACCGTCGAGTCTTCCCTTTTCCTCGTACACTTACAAGGAAAGCTACGCCCAGGAGGGCGGCTCTGAGGAAACAAGGCGAAACGTCGTCGAGGAACTGGGTGCGGACCGAGAGGTAACAGTGATGACTCGTGCTGCTGCTGAGGTCCGAGAGAGGCCCTCAGGAGCCCGCAGTTCCGCTGGCTCTATCGCGCCTCTTCGCGCTGTGAAGGCCCTCTGGCGGAAGCAGTCCCTCCGCTTTCACCTCCACAAACGCGCCTTTCCCGCGCCTTCTCCCGCAAAGACGACTGGCTCACCTTCGCCGTCTCCGCAGGTTTCGAGGCTGGGCGGTGACACCGTGGAAACGGTGCAGCCTCGCACCCCCCCTTCGCTGCCCTCCTCGTGCCGCGACGATACGTGCTCAGCAACCGAAGCCGTCCGATCGAACCCACCGTGCCACCTGCCGCTGGTAGTGACGGAGAGGGGAAGCTCCACCCATGAGCTCCCCACAACAGACCTCCCTCCTTATGCACTTCTGAAGTCGGTGATGGTGACGGGCGGAGGGAGCACCTCCTCTGTAGTGAAAGCCGCAACGCGGTTAGCGGCACCCCTGGCAGTGACACGTGAAAGCGATGCGCTTCTTAAACAACAGAGAGACGTCATGACGGCGTCAGCTGCAGCGCGACAGTCTCCATCTCCGCCTTCGCTTCCTCTTTCCCTGCCTTTCAGTTGCACTGCTTTACCCGGGAAGAAAGCCATCCAAGTGTGCAAGATGGTGGATGACAGCAGCACGGTAGGAAGTGAGGCACGGCCAAGGCTGCAGGACGCACCGTCGGAGGCTTTGCGCAGGTTTGAGATCGTGAAGACGGTGCAGCCGGACCTTGAGGAGGCAGAAAGTGGCGCCACCACCCCAACCGATACGAACTCGGACCCGATACTTCCTCCACCGCCTCTTCCTCCTCTCATGCCGTCGTTCAGCGAAGAAGGGGTAGTGTGGGGCGGTGGCAGCTCAGCGAGTGCAGCGGCGCTTCCGACGGCGGCCACTTCTCTTGCTCCATCCACCAGCGCGAGTTTCTTGTACGATGGATCGGGGGGCGGCAACGTTGACGTCCGCGAGCACTGCGTAGAGAAGATGGAGCACGAAGGAGGCAACTGGGACGGAAGGGGCAGCGAGGCTGGTGTTCCCCTGAGACGCTCCTCTTCTTTAAGGGGCCATCCCTCCCTGCTCAGACAGCGCGCGCAGCAGCACTCACGTGGGACACGGGGAAATGGGGTACTCTCTACGACTACCGTAACGGATACGACGGCTCGCGTATCGCCCTGGATGCCATCCGCTGCCGTCACCCCCCCCTCTCAGTGGACGGAGGTGCGAGGAAGTACATTGACCTTTCCTGTTTCGGCAGTGGGAGAGGGTGGCGGGTGGCCCGCGGATGTGCCGGACAGAGTCGTGGATGATGGCAGCGGCGCTCTCCGTCGGTGGAAACGCCCGCTGGCGAGCCAATCGGCCATCATCGCGGCCTGGAACCGGATCGGTGCGCGCTCTTTCGCCGGTGGGACCCTCGGCAGCGGGCGCGGCATTGGGGGCCGCGAAAGCACTATAGCTTCGATAGGGACGCTGCTTCCTTCTTCATCGGAGGTGCTTTTGCCTGACGCATATGCGGACACATCCGCAGGCCGTCCAAAGCCTCGGGAGGCGAAGAGCACCGACTCTGCGACGGTAGTGGGTGCAACAGTAGGGCAACGAGGCAGCGCTCTCCAAGGGAACGGCTGGGGCGATGGGGAGGTGCAGTGCGATAAGAGAAGTGGGTACAGCAACAGCGGCGGCGGTGCCGGCGACGTCGGTGTTGGTGTGCGTGGCGACCAGCTCCATCAGGCCAAAACCCGCATGTCCGTGCTGCCCGTACGCCATTGCTCTGTACTCACCCGCCAGCGCAGGCCCCCGCCGCGTCTCTTCCCTTCCCTGGCGAAGGAGGTGCGGGAGGGCGAAAGGGCAACGCCACCATTCACGCCAGCGCCCTCTACCGCGTCACACGATGGTGGGCGTGCATTGGCTCAGGCGAGCGCAGCGGCCTATCCGGCTCAGCCAGCCGTGCACCGCCAAGATGAATCGGAGGAGCTGCGAACGACCGACCGTGACACGGAACAACCGCACAGGAAACATCAGATTGGTGAGGACCCCAACAAATATCCTCAGGAAAAGCCTGAGATAAGGGAGGATGAGAAGAGATGCGGGCGGCAGACCGGCGGCACGGTGCCGTTCACGCAGGGCGATCATCCTGCTGTCCTGCCGAAGGCACTGGCCATTTCCTCTGCAACCCGTACGAGTAATGCATCGTCGCCGCACAGCAGTCACGTCACCGTCACATCCCCAACAGCGCAGCTCCCGCATGAAGAGAACTATGCACAGTGGGCGGAGCACGGAGAGGAGGAAGAGGCGGGTACGGCGGCAGTAGTGGCCTTCACCATGCCCACAACTACCTTGGTGCCATCCGGTAAGGCAGAGCGCATTCCACTCACTCCGTCGTCTTCCTTCTCCTACAACACCAACGGCTCGCACGGAGTCGAGGAAGTGATGGAGGAGCGAGGGCGAGTCAGCAAAGCGGGAGATTGGATAGGAGATAAGAGGGGCTGCAGCCTGGGCGCCCCGTACGAGGTGGACGATCTGCATCTCACCAAGAACAACTTTTGGGAAGGCAGCGGCGATAGCCCGCCCAGGGAGCGCTTCCCCTCATCAAGGCTCACTCTTTTCCCTTCAGACACCAATGCGCAGAGTCTCGCCTTCCCTGCCGGTGGTGTGGATGGTGGGGTGGGCGGGCGGGTGGACACTACACGGCTGGTGAGGAGGAGCAGGAGCTTTAACCTTCTGCGGATACTCTCGCCGCGCGACCGTGCACGCGCAGATCTATCCTCGCCCTTCACAACAACCAGTGTGGTGCCACGATGGGTGGAGCGGGAAACTCCCGTACCTCATCTTTTATCGCCGCGATGGCGGTCGTCCTGCGCCTCTCCAGAAAGTGCGACTGGTGCTGTTGGACCTCTGCCAGACCGGCCTGTCGTTACCGGTGATGGGGTTGCCGACGATGATGAGGAAGGCTCTCCGTGGTGGGGTTCCAGCGTAGTGACAACGGGGGATCGGGCGACGGTGCGCTCGTGGCACTACGACGACAGGGTCAGGGAGGAGGAGGAAGCTAACGCTTCGCAGGTTGGTCTTGTAGCACTTGATGCCATGGAGGGTATCGATGAGAGAGGAGAGAGTGTGCGCAATCTGTGCGATGTCGGTCGTGGCGTAGATGATCGGGAGAGGATACCACGATGCTGCCAAGCCCAGCAGAGTTTGATGCCTTCTTCTCATCCCAAAGGAGAGCAGCCCTGCAACTTAGTGCGCGCTCATGACGGTGATGAAAGCCTTATGGGCAACGAGAGCGAACCAGCGAGGCCACAACAGGGTACACCGTACCCTCACACTTGGTGGTCAACCATCGCAGATACTTTCGTCCACCCCACAATGCCCGCGAGCGACGGGCCAAACGCACGGTCACGCCGAACTGCCTTCACAGTGTCGCTGCAGCTTTCTGATGTTCCGTCCTCGCTGCTGATGGGGCCTCCCTTCACTGTGGCGCTGGGCACTCCTTTGAGCGCGGTGGGCAGCAGCGCCGACGCTCGGGAGGGTTCCGGTCGTCTTACTGCTCATCGGAGCGCTGCGAGGGTGCCTTTTACGCCACATCCTCAGGCCGAAGCGTTGCTGTCAACGCATGATGGGAACGATGCTGCTGATGGAGAAGACGGTGACGTCCACGTTAGCGTCTCTGTGCTGGAAAACTCCCCTCACAACTCGTCTGGGAGCACCGCACCGACCAACCACGTGTCACGATCCACCACACCGATCGGTGCTCGGCCGACGAGGGAATCATCGTTAGAGGACCTGTTGAAGCGGCCACGAGCACAGCGAGGGCTGCCATCGGCCCCGCTGCCCCGCACTCTCTCAGCAAGCTCCTCCACCCCATCTGACAAGGCTCCTTCGAAGGTGCTGGGGCAGGAGATCGCAGGCACCGGACAGGCCCACGATCCGGGCCCGCTGCGAGAGCCTGCCACCAGCATCATCACCACGCTGATACCGTCTGCTACTACAGCTGTACAAGTCAGGACACAGTGCGAAGATGCTCAATCCACCTTCCATCAAGAGGCGGTGACAGCACTGGATGGGGCCACTGCGAAGCACCGCGGTAGTTCTCCGGAGGTGAAGGAGGTGCTGCCCAAAGGCGCTGATGGTTCTCAGCTCGCGCTGCTCCGTCGTCGCAGCGTCGCTGCAGCAGCTGCCACGATCGACCCCCTCACGGGTGTTGTTGAGGTGACACTGACCCCATCGCCCCCTTTGGCCTCCCAACCGCTTACAGAGGAGCACCAGCCTGCTTGGCCGTGGTGGAACCAGCACTGCCCAGCATTGCTCTCTGCAGTCGATAGAAGAGGCGGTGATGGTCCCCACGGAGGCGAACAGGATTATTCCGGTGGTCTCGTTCCTTCGCTCCCTTCTCCACGCCTCTACAGCGGGGGTTCACCGTCCATCCCCCACTTTCGCGCAAGCCCTCTTACCTTTGAAGCGCTGTCCGTATCGGCCCCCCAACCCTTGGTCAGTGCGGCTGCTGCGTGTGCCGTGGAACAGCGTGAGAGTACTTCAGGGCAGCCCACACGCAAGGGTATACCCAGGATGGACGACGCAGTAGCTGCGCTATCTACAACACAGGACGCCACTTTCACGGCCCAAACAGAGAAACGGCGACTGTCACACGCGGACGCACTCCTAGCCACCGCTGAAGGCAGCACAGACTCGCCCGCCTTTCCCATGCAGATGGGAGAGGAGGTCCCTTCAAGCGAAACCAGCGAGGGTGACGGGTCTCTTCATTCCAAACGCCGCATGTCTCTCATTACGATGGATATGGACGATGCTGTTGCGGAATGTTTGCAAACGTGCACTTGGCGACTTGGAACACCGCTGTCGCCCTCTACATCGCACAGCGTGGGTGTAATGGCTGCAGACGATCTGTCCAACCTCAACGGAAGCAGAGAGGGTGTGTGCCCCCTCACCAGAGGCCGGTGTGCCGCTGTTCGTGCGGGGGAGACATCGCCTAGACTGGTTAGCGCGGAGGAAGGCATCGACAGAATCTCAAGGAAGACTCCCCGCGCAACTCAAGCCATACCTCTACCATCACCGTTGGTTAGGCCAAATAGAGAGATGCCTGTGGCTTCCTCGCAGGAGATCGACAACATCCTTCACGTCAGGGTTGATACCCCCGTATCACCGAGGGCAGACCTCAAAGATCATCGCGATGACAGCAGCATCAGAAGCTGGGAGACCATTGAGCAGGTGCGTCGGCTTGCGTCGACGGAAGTTCTCCGTGCCCTGGTTGAGGTAGAGGCTACTGCACGGGCGTCCATCAACGAGAGCGTCACGGCTGTGATGGAGGCTTGGGCGGTAGTCCACAACCTGCTCCAGCATCCGCGGTCAGCCCCCACAACCACCACCTCTCGACCATCGACGTTCGCCAAGGAAAGTTGCACAGGAGCCCAACCTTCCACCATCGGCAACTGCGAGAAACGCGTAGGAGTAGCCGGCGTCGATGAAGCGACCTTTGACGCTCTGCAGACCACCCTGCAGAAAGTCAGGGCCGTTGCTGCGTGGTCAAAGCAGCCAGGCCTGTCCCTATCAGATTGTTCACCACCCAGAGAAAGTTCTGGTGGAGATGGGACAGCAGTCACGGGGTGTGTCTGGACGACTGCGGCAATCGCTGCTGACCCCTCCAGAGTACCGTATCGTGGGCTGCAGTCCCCTCCTCTTCTGGCCCAGGAAGATGAGGAGAGGCCTGAGACTGTAAAAAATAGAGAGGATCCGGCGCTAACCCGATGCGGCACCGGCACACCGGAACCCCGCCGTTTCGCGGCCGGGGTCCCCGCCGAACAGACTGCATATCAAGCAGCCCTTCGAAGTTCTCCTATACCGATAGGCATGCGCGTGGCCGCTCTTGGCTGCCATGAAATCCACTGTCCGACGTCCACGGCCATCACACCGGCCACAAGGACAGCGGCCACAGAGAGACCTTCGGAAAAAGAGGGTCTCGGGGATCGATCGTCGGAGCGACGCTGTCGCAGAATCGCCGGTGACGCTCCGGCGCCGGAAAGTCTTCCCACGTGTTCATTTCTGTTGCTCTCGTCACCATCGCTATCGCCGGAGCCCTCTCTACCTCGAGAGGAGACGCCGAGTGCATTACATCATCGTCTGGTTACTCTGCTCTCCCCCGAAGTCCCCAAAGCCTCATCACCGAGGCCGAGCTCACCGTCACCCTCGCCGCGTCCGACCCGCCAACTGTGCGCGCCGCCTCTTTTCCCTGAGACGTCGTCGCGAGAGCGATCCCCTGCCAATGTTGCCCCTCCATACCCTTTGTCGGCATCGCCGTGGCGCGGCGGTAGTGTTGGTGGTAGCGACTTTGGAGGAGGCGAAAGGGGAGGGAGAGGGGCGGGCCTTCTGAGGTCGCCTCCAGCGCAGCCGCCTTCTCCCCTGCGGGACAGCCATGGCGCATCGCCACGCCAGCGTCGAGAGCCCAGCGCGGGCCAGATCGTGTGCCGCTGGTGTAGAGCACCGTACTTAAGCTCGACTGTGTGTGCTGTTGCCCAGCGTCCCCACAGCGCCCTTCGGGAGGAACGGCGCTGCGAGAAGAAGGCAAAATGGGAGGCGCGACAGCTCTTGTACGAGGGCCGTGTAGCACAGGCTGTGGCGCTCCTCAAGAGCGCTGGCATCTGCGCGCCGTGATGAAGCGGTAGCAGCGCAGCTTTTGCCCGTCCTTCTTCCTTGCTCCGCTAAAAAAAAGATCTTCACACGAGAACGCCCATAGAGGCGATGTGTACGGGCCAGCTCAAGCCTATCTCAAGGGTGGCCACATAAAACGCACACGCGCCTCGCCTACGCTCCCTCTTATCTTCTCTTTTCATCGTCCTCGCATCGTTCCCCCTCCAAATGCCCTCCGCCTCCTCCTCCCCGCTATACACGGCCATGCCCACAACTGAAGGATGAGGTGGGTGGGTGGGTGGTGGTGATCTGAAGTGAGGGGCTGCCGATGAAGTCAAGCAAAACAGAAAGGAAAATGAAGAAACATCGATGAGAGCGTTGGGTGTGTGTGTGTGTGTGTGTGTGTGTGGGTATAGGGGGGAGGGGGGGGGGACAGGCTGTGAAAAAGGGAACACAATGGAGGGAAGAGGAGGAGCCAGACATCAGCGCCATGAAAGGACCGCGTTGATGCACCTTCGAAATGTTGGGTAGCGGGGGAAGACGCCGCCCCTCTCCCCCTCCCGCATTTATTACGATGTGTGATGGCACCTGGTCTTGGTTTCACCGCCATGGACCCCTCCGAGTCTCTCTTTGG
>JASAOM010001061.1:115643-154740 GCA_030849085.1 Borovskyia barvae
CCCATGCCCCCCCCCTTGCCTTATTTGCCCCCCCCCCCCCCCCCCCCCCAAAAAAAAAAAAATCCCTCACTTCCTCTGTCATTCTATGCTTCCTTCCTTTTTTTCTTTTCCCTTTCTCCCACGGCCAACGCTCAAAAAATTTTGGGAGGAACGCCCCACCGTCTTCCCTCCTCTTCCGCCCAACCCAACATCGCGAATACGCGGACCGGTAGAGGCATCGCTGCGGTGTGTGTCGCCCCTCTTCTCCCCACGTCTTCGTCCATCTTTCGGGCAAGTTCCGTCGCCGCTTATTGGCGGTGTGCGCATGTGCGAAGGGGCAGCGGTGGAGGGGGGAGGAAGAGTGAACAGAGGGGAAGGAGTGAGTAAGAAAGAAGTGAGAGGGACACACAAAAATGTTTCTGTTTGTCCGTCGAGGCGGCTTCGCCTCCCGTAGAGGACATGTGGCTCGCAGACCCGTGCATGGGCTTGCTCGCCTGC
This sequence comes from Borovskyia barvae, assembly GCA_030849085.1. Lineage (NCBI taxonomy): Eukaryota > Euglenozoa > Kinetoplastea > Trypanosomatida > Trypanosomatidae > Borovskyia > Borovskyia barvae. The sequence goes on from JASAOM010001061.1 coordinate 116,121, forward strand.
GTGGTGTGGCGGCGTCGACGCTCATTTCTAGATCAGTGCGGCCGCTTCTGCCCCTGTGCGTGCACCGGCCTCTGCATACGTCAGCGGTTGCCCACGATTGGCTCGATACGAGAGCCATAACAAAAATGCCGCGGGGCATGAGTCGTTTTCAAACCTCTTCGCTCGCTCCAGCAGCACAGTTGAGCGCCGCCGTTGGCGATCAGCATTTTCAGGATGACCACTGGGAACGCTCTCTTCCCGAGACGGCGGAGGCAGAACTGCCGCCGTGGCCGGTGGACGCCATCGAGTTTAACATCTTCGCGCTGCACGGGGGCCACGACGCACGCCGAGCGTGGGATGAGGTTTTGCGTAACCCTTGTGACCCGCCGCGGCAGCCCTTTGCGCCCGACAACGTATCGTTGCCGATGCCACGGACATCGACAGTTTTGGTACCGAAAGTACTGCATCTAACCCCGTCTCTCGTGCGGAGGCTGCGAGAGGAGGAGGAAACGGCCGAAGGGCAGGCGGCGCTCCACTCGGGGGGTTGGGTATGCACAGGATGCTGGTCCGCCGTGAACGGTAGCGACGGGGCTACTGGGAAGGACTCCACACCACTGACCTCCGTTGCACAAACTTCGTTTCCTCGTCGAGTGTGCCCCGTGTGTCGCACGCTTCGTCACGATGCCGAGTCTTCTGCCCTCTCGGCTCCTCTGCGCAACCGATCTGATATGTGGTGGTGCAGAGAGTGCGGAGAAGTGAATGCGTGCACGGAGAAGGCTTGCCGCTGCTGCGGCACTGCATCGAATCACCACCACCATGGCCATGACAGCGGTGACGTGGGCAGCGCTGCGTCGTCGACGGTGTTTGTGGAACGCCAGAGTATTTTCGATGAGATCGACACCCAGCCACTCGGTCACATTGTTGTCACGCGGCACCGCACGACGCGCTGGCGATGCGGCGGGTGTAAGGAGGTCAATTCACTGCAGATGTCTGTGTGCCGCAATTGCTCCCGAGAGCGATTCGATGTCACGGTGAGCTGTCCAATCTGCGCCGCACCCCGGCACTTATCCAATGCGATCGTGTTCGATACGGGCGGCAGAGGCGACGAGGTTGCCGACGTGGCAGAGGTGGCAAGCAGCACACTTTCTTTGCCGCCGCCGCCACCGTCGCCGTTGCGGCTGGTGCACCCCTCAGAGAACGACACATGTCCGAGTGGCGAGGCCGTCTGTGCCGGAGGGACGGCAGCGCGTATCGGTACGGCTTGCGTCTTCGACCGCTCACATTGCTTCCACGCCAACAGCGTGCAGCTCAACTGCCTGCAGTGCCACAGCCCTCTTCATGGAGGGGCGCTGGTGAATGCCACGGCGTCGGTGCCGCGATGGTGGTGGTGTGCGTGTGGTGTCACGAATTCAGCGGTTGCGTACAGCTGCTGCCGTTGCCGTCTCCCACGTTCCGTTGGCTGCCTCGATACATTGCTTCTTCTTTTGCGGGGCAGACCCGCGGATGACGCCGCCACCCCCGCGGCTGCTGCAGCAACTCCATCGTGGGACTTCCGCAGTTGCACGAACTGGATGTGTGACAACTGTGACGGCGTGAACAGAGCGTCTTACCGGACGATCGCGGAGATGGGCTCGCCCCTGTCCCTGGGTGACGTGCTCTCTCCTTCGAGGAAAAGGCAACGCCGACTGCGGCGGCATCATGGCGATGGGGAATGCCGCCACTGTGGTGCGCCGTGGCATCACCAGTTGCTTCAAGGCGGTGCCTGCTGGCGCTGCGCGTGCCACACGGTGAACTCCAAGGTAAGCGCCTTATGCACGAGTTGTGGCCTGCCAGCTCTGGATAACATCGGCGTGGACGTGCTATCGAGTTGGACTCGGGGTGATTGGTACTGCCCCTCGTGTGGGGCTCAGTGCTATCGGGAACGGCAACGCTGCTCCTGTGGGACGCTGCGCCCTCCCCAGAGCCTCTCTCGGGAGTTGGACTGATAAACATATTGTGCATGTGGATCGTCTAATGACTCAAGTTGATGCGTGTAGGATCGTACATATATATATATATGGACCTCATATGTGCCCTCCAAAAGTACCGTGAGACCGCGCTTTGAGCGGGGATCACCACGTTGACCCGGCGAATCGGTGAATGTGTGGATGGGGGTGACCACCATTCCGACCCCTCTCCTCTGTTTCTTTTTTTTGAAAGGGCTCTCTCTCTCTCTACCTTCTCCAAGTAGAGCATGTCATGTGGAGGAGAGAGAATGAGTGTGGTGAGGTTTTTCGCTCCGCTCTGCTTTTGCACACCCTATCCTTCTCTCGATCGATCAAGATTGATAGAGATAATTTTGGCAGGTCACCGCCCCCCGCTGCCACGAGGGCCCCTTCCGACGTACGACGTATTCGGCTCTCTCTCCCTTTCATACTGACTTCTCCGCGTTCTCTCTCCACTTCCCCTTCTCTCTCCCTCTACTCCGTCACACACTTTCTTCCCTTCTCTCTCTATCGATATATATATATATATATATATGATGCTGATGATCATGAAAGATAAAGCACAAGTGCTGGCGGAGTGGCGATCGAGGGGAGGGTGTCGATCGACTAGAAAAGAGAAGAAATAGCAGAGGAACGAGAGCAATCGGTATTGAGGTTGACGTAAAGGACGCCTACCTACCCACACCCAGCTACCAACCAACTCTCACACACTCTGCTGCTTTTTTTTCTGCACGCGGTGGTGGCGGTTGTGAAAGATGGCCTTCCTTCTCAAAGCTATGGGATTCTCGGATGACATCCCCGGTTTTCCCTTCACTCCATCCCCCAATGACCCAGGCCGTCATCTTTACACGTCAGGGCAGCTGTCGTGGACACTGCGGTCGGGCACGCACAGCGACGACGCCAAAGTGGAGGTGACGATATTCACGTGCTCTTTAGCAGGGACGGGGAACAGCGGCGCTGGTAGTGGCGGTGGGGCGAGCGGCAACCGTGAGCTTGTACGGCAGCTCGCTCAGAATGCCATGCGACGCGCCAAGAGTCTCATGATTCCCGGCTTCCTCAAGTGCCACGGGGCGGTGGAGTACCGCGACACGGTGTACATCGCCACGGAGCCGTGTGTTGCGCTGAGGGACGTCCTCGAGAAGACGGAGCTACGGCGTCGGTACGGCGGGGAGACGAGCGAGGAATACGCCGCCTCTGTGGCGTATGGGGTCGATACGTTGGGTGGTGCGCTTGGTGCGCTGCAATCGAATCGGCTGGTGCACGGCAATGTCCACTGCGACTCCATCTTCCTCTCTACGTCGACGGGGTTTTGGCGGTTGTTTGGATTAGAGCTCATCTCTTCCGTGGATGAGGTGGCGAGTTGCAGCAGTGGTTGCCTGCTCGAGTCTGCTCGGCGGGCGGGTATGCTGACAGGCTATCGCTACCCACCGGAGCTGGGCAGTGGTAACGACGGCGTGGCCAGTAGTGTGGATGGGTGGGGTCTGGCCTGTTTGCTCTATGAATCTCTTGGTGTGTCGGCCGAAGAGGCGGCGAAAGGTGGTCTGAGTACGCTGACGCAGCGCCTCAGCGCAGCGGATCTGTACAACACGTGCCGCCGTGACCTCCCCAAATCCCTTCAGTCCGCCTGTAGTCAACTCCTCGCTGCCAACGTGCACATGCGCAAGTCCATCGCGACCTTTCTCGCGAGTTGCGAGTTTGTGAAGGACAGCGTGTTTGTACAGTACATGCGCACCACCTCGGAAATGGTGCTGATGAGTATCTCGGAACAGGTAGAGTTTGCGGAGTCGTTAGCAGCGGTGATAGACGCTTTTCCCATCCGTGCGTGTCTCTGCTTTGTGCTGCCGCGTCTTGGCGATCTGATGCGGACGGTGGCCAAGATCGGCAGCACTATCACGTCGATGGGGGTGTCGCTGGGACCGGTGGCGGCGCCGGTGCTCAAGGTAGCACATCGCACTCCAGCAGGGGAGGAGTTCGACCTCCATGTGACACCTGTGCTGATGCAACTCTATCAGTCCACGGATGTGCTGCTACGCTATCGACTGCTGCTGGGCGCCGCTGAATACGGTGGAAAGGTGTCATCCTCGGCGCTCAATGAGAGTATCTGGCCCCTCTACATGAAGGGTTTTGCCTACACAGCCGGGAGCGTGCGCGAGTACAGTGCGCGCGCGCTGGTGCACCTCGCTCCGCACCTGACTGCGAACATAATGGGCATGCAGGTACCCAAGGTTTTGGCCCAGCTGCAACGGGATCCCGACGGCGCTGTGCGCGCGAACGCTACTGTCGCGCTGCATCTCGTCTCGGGGTACATCACGCCACTGGAGCAGCGTGCATCGGTGATGCTTACGAACTGCCGGCCCATGCTGCGAGATGCCTTCGAGCCATCTCGTGTGGCTGCACTGCGATCGCTTCATGGGGCTCTCGACTATCTCTCCAATAAACAGATGGCGGAGATGGTGATCCCGGCGGTGGCGCCGCTCACCGTTGACCCTGCCAGTGGAGAGAGCCGTGCGGCGGCCTTGTCTCTCCTTAAGGCAGCGGTGCATAAACTAGAGGCGCACCACAAGGACCTCTCCGCCCAACAGCCTTTCACGGCAACCGAGCAAGCCATCATTACCACGAATGCAGGAGCGCCACCCGTGTGCTCGTCGTCTTCCGCGTTTGCTCCTTCCAGCGCCGTAGCCGTACCGGCAGGAAACAGCGAGGCTACGGCAAAGGCGTCGGGCCGGCCTACTGTGCCTGAACCCAGTAGCCGCACTACGCTTCACCACGTGGATCCTGCACCCTTCTCACCCTCGCCATTGGGTATGGCTGCGTCCTCTCACCTGCCGGCCACCGCAGCGGGGCGACCGAGGCTGGGGGTCGTGGCGCCCGCCATGAACGGCATCAGTGGTGGAGGCGGTGGCAGTGGGTGGGATGGGTGGGGAGACGATGATGCGGATGGTGACGACGGATGGGGAGACGTGGGTATCCATGCGAATGCCAACCCCACAGACTCGGGTGCGCCTTCGTCCGTCGTGAAGACGAGTTCGACGCGGCCGAGCACACTGACGGGGGTTTCCTCGAGCATTTCGAAGACCGCTGCAACCATCTCCACGCACGGCAGCGGCGTAGCCTCGCCCCTCGCGCCCGCGATGCTGCCGATACCGAAGGTTACGAGCATGTCCGTCACGAGCAGCCTGTCGAGTCCTCTCGGTTCGGGCGGCGCTAGCAGTGGATTCTCGAGCGCCAATGCCGCCACAGGGGCGATCGGGGGCTCCACGAAGCTTCGTAAAAAAGGCGGCCTCGGCGCAGCGAGGCTGGCGTAACCATGAAGGTGAGGGCTGGCACCACCAAAAATAAAAGTTCCGGAGAGGGGAGACAAAAGAGGGATGTGTGCAGGTGTCGGTGTGGAGGCGCCGATCATGCTTCTCCCTGCTTCTAATTTCTAGTATTCCTTTGACGCGACGGTGCTTCGGCTCCTGTGAGCTCTCTTTGGACTCCCCCCGCAAGTCTTCATGCTGCGCTCTCTCCTCTCCCTGATCGTACACCTGCCCGTGTACAGCCTTCTAGAACGTGCACGCAGGCCTGCTTGCGTTCGATGGGAGCTTATCCACTTCTTTTGGGGGCTGGTTAGGCTACAGACGGTGTACGAGTCGTTTTGGTTTTTTTTTTTACAGGTGAGGGGACTACGGTGAGGGAAGTCGTGAAGTGGAGTCGATTCAACGTTATCTACGTCCATCGCTAGTCCGTGTTGCCCCGCTCTTTTCTCTACGACGACGGCTGCTGTTACTGCTGCTACTTGCCGGACATCTCCTCGGTAAAAGTGCTTGGTGCATGCTTGCGCGTACGTGCCATACCTTGTTTCGTCTCTCTCTTTCTTGTGCTTTCATTCTCGTCACTGCCCTTTTTTTTTGGTGGTGGGGGCTTGGGTGACCATCTTGCCTCTCTCTCTCTCTCACTGGGTATGTGTCCTCCCCCCCGCCCCTTCCCAACCTCGTAGAGAAGTGGGATGCAAGAGAAGGCGTAGAGAAAGAAAAAAGCGAGCAGCGCCCGTTGCCCCCCCCCCCCCCCCCCCCTTGCCGGTAAAGCTCTGTCAGTTCGCACGGTAATCCCTCCGGATGGATGAACCACGAGAGATGCAAGACAAGTGCACCGAGGTGAATTGCCGGTTTATGTGTGTGTTTATGTATCTGTGTGCGCGCAGGGGGCCCGAGGCAGACTTTCTGCAACGATGGGTGCCTAACGATCATCTTTTTTCCCTCACATCTCCCCCCCTCCCCTCTACCCTCAGTCCTCTCCTCGCACCCCTTGAGTCTCCCCTGCCTACGCCTGTCATCCTCTTCCCCCCCTTTGTTTCTACTGAAGAGTTCGCCGGTCTTTAGCATTCTCCTCCTCTCCCCCCTTTTCGTCCGTTAGCGTTCGTATAGTTCGCACTATCCCCTTCCCTACCCTCCTCCGTCTATCTCTCTCCTTCTGTTGGTGTGTGTACGACTGGCTGAGCTTTTTTAAAGGGAGGGCCTCCGTGATGAGCACGCCAAAAGCCTCTTCGTCCACCGGCCGAGGACCGAAGAGCAACCCCGATGGCCATCCTCATGATGGCTCCTGCAACGTAGCGGACGTAGCGACTGGACCAGCCTCTCCGCTATCCTTCGTGGAGCTTACTCAACACCCTATACAGAATCTGCCCAGCCTCTTGGAGATTCTGCGACCTGCTGCCGCCGCTCGCATTGCAGCTGCTGCGCGTGTGGTGCGTGTGCACGAAAACAACAGCGCGACCACTGAAATGGCGGTGGGGCAGCCATCCCAACCCGTTAGCACGTGGGGCGCCTCAGATCCGTCCTTTTCTGCTGATAATTCTCTCGCGTCACGTCTTCCTCCACCACCCTCGAGGGAGGCTGTAGAGCCATCAGCGACTGCAAAGCATTCGGAGAGGACCGCAGCACCACCAACACCGCCGTCCAGCGTTCCTGTTGCCGACGGCACGCCGCAACGCCCCGCCGAAACCGCTGCGACACACTACGACCCCGAGGTGCCGCTGTGTGCGACCACCACCGTGCCACCGGTGTCCCTGGTGATTAAGTGTGTCGCACAGCTTTGCGACCTGCTGACTCAGTGGCATGCCAGCAACGAGGGAGATCGTCGACGTTCACCTCAGCTGATCGCGCCTCCACCATTGCCCTCGCACGGCCCTCATCCTGGCCGTGATCAGCGCAGTGAGCTGCCTCCGGTTCCAACCATCACTGTCGGGGGCGCGGTGCACCCGCGAAGATCGATAGGGAAGTTTCCAGAGAGCCTTCGTAACACCGCTGTATCGCCTGCAGCCTATTCCTCGGCCCACACCATTCTGCAGATGCTGGAACTAATCCTGTGGTACTGCCTGAGCACCGCTGAGCGCGCGCGGTTGACCTCCGGTGGTCGCTCGCATGGCACCAGTGGGTTCGCGACACCTGGATACCCAGGCGGTGCTACGGGTGCTACACGAGGAGGGGTCCACCCCGCCACGGTGGGCGGTAGCAGCACCCCGTTCGGCCCGCGTGGTGGTGACAGCGGCGCACGGTCGGGCTCTACCTCCACCCTTGGTGGCGGTGGTCGCGCAGGTTCAGCAGCTCGAAGCGGCAACTGCAGTGCGCATCCTATGGCCGCGCAAGACTGGCTGGGCAGTCGCATGTCCTCCACCTCCTCGACGGCCACAGCCCCTGCCTGTGTCATGGAGGAAGATCAGCTCGCAGAGCTTCTTTTTCGCCCGGTTGTGGATGCGGTGGTGCTATTTCAGACGGGCAGTGCCAACTCTGGCATAGGGTGGCCGGCGCCCACGAGGGTGGGTGAGCCCGGCAGCCGCTCCGAGGGGAAGGAGGCCTTGACGCTGGACTTGCAGATCATGTCACTGTGGACCCTCGCGGCCGTCCTTGTCCGCTTCGCCGACGCTTCCTTCAACGCCGCGGCTTTTCTTCCTCTCCTTTTCCCTCAGGTCGACGTGCGCGGCGCCGCTGGGGCAACGGTGCGGCATCCCCTTCTGCAACCTCTTCTTCGAGGTTGTGAGAGCATAACTTCCCTGCGAAGCAGCGCCGCCGCGGTGGTGACAGCCCTTCTTCACAAGCTACGTCCCACGCTCCAGTACGCGGAGGAGCCTCAGCAAAAAAGGCCCACAGCCTTTCTCTCCCTTGCCTCCCAGTGCGGCACAGCGCTGTCGTCGCTTCACGAGAGCCTATCGTGGGGACTGGAGCAATGGCAGCCGAACGTGGAGAAGGCGCCATGGATTCTACCGTCGCCTCCCTCATCGACTGCCACGCCGCTGCTGTACACCTACGCGACGGTGGTGGCGGTGACGCCATACAATCGCTGCCCCCGCTCGAAGGCTGCACTCTTGCACACGCTTCAGCTTGCGGTGGTGCACTCCTTCCTTGCCCATGACGAGGCCTCCACTTACGCGTCTGCAACGGTCTTGGTGACGAATATATTTCAGAATGAGTCGATGCGTTGTGCAGCGGCGCAGCTACTGGCGACGGCAGGCACTCCCCTCTGGAAGGAGGACAAGCATACTGCGCTTTATGCTGCCAACAACAGTGACGGAGGTGCGCTCCCTGCGGGTACCACCACCACCACGACACCTGTTTGTTCTCTGGCAGACTCCTTTGCAGCACCGGCCAACGCTGTCAGGGAAGGGAGAACCGGTGCAGGCAACTTTCTTTCCGCGTTGCTGAGTCACGCTGACACACGAGCGGAAGTCTGGCGGTGCATGGTGCCCCTGTCCCGCCTCTATCCTCGGCTGGTGCAAGGCGAGTTTGAGAAACTCATGAATGCCTCAGCTAAGCTCGTGGCAACACTTACGGAGTGGGAGGCGTCGGAGGAGGCAGCGGCTCGGGCGGCTGTCGTTGTCGTTGCGGATACTGCAAGTTCAAGTAGTGGCGGTGCAGCCTTTCAAGACCGGTGGCGTCAACTTGCGCCAACGGCGACCACCGCGATCGAAAAGGAACCGAGTCGCGCACCGGTTGCGGGGGACGAGCACACAGGAAGCCACGGTGCACACGTGGATGCCGCACCGCAGCCACCCCTACCGTCACCATCGCACTCGCACCGCATCCGCTCGCCAGCAGCTTTTTCGGAGGCGTTTGCGGAGTGCCTTCGCACATGGCTGCATTTCATGGGATACGTGTGGAAGGCCTTCGATGATAATGCGAAGGATCCTGCGCAGCAGCCGGAAGGACAGCGCGATCGCGCCACGCTGGAGCAGAAGCGACGCATACATGAAGAGTTACTGCGGCCAGCGATGCGGCTGCGTCGCTCCGGCGAGCTGGTGCGCACCATGACACTGCGCTGCATCGCTCAAATTGGAAACGACTACATCTCTACCATCCCTGACCGGGCTCTGTGTGAAGAGATGATGTCCTATGTGCAGGCCTCCGCTGCCGATGGGCAGTCCTGCGTGCGCAGTGAGGCTTTGACGACGCTGGGCGTGTGGCTCTGGCAGTACGTCTCCCTGGATGACTTCGCGTGCGCCGCTATCGACAGCGCTGTGCACTCTGTGATTACCGATCCGGACCCACAGGCGCGAGCCAAGGCGGCCTTTGCGCTCTCTAACGTTACAGGGAGATTGCCAGAGGGGTCTTGCCACGTCGTGCGCGATGCACCCGAGTACATCGCAACGCTCTGCGCCACTGCCATGCATGCTGTAGTGATCGACACAGACAGCAGTGTGCAAGGTCACGGCATTCGTATGATGAACCAGCTGCTGCAGGTGCTTACCTTCGACGAACTCATCAGCGAAGTGGTGGAGTTCGAGGAGGGCGTCGCGGAGGGTTTCTTGCGCGTGTTGCTTGAGTGTCTACGGGCCAGAACCCGTGGTGCCCCACCAGCGCGGACCGCCTACGGCGGTGCTGAGTCGGGCAAGGGAGAGAGTGGGGCCTCCATCTCTCAATACACCGTTCCGCGCGAAGCGAAGCATCGGTGGAACGCCGCCTGTGCGCTTGGCATGGGTCTGGCCCGAAAGGAGGTGTTTGAGGCTGAGCCAAAGTACTCAGTGGAGGCCGTGGACGCCCTCTGCACCGCCGTCGTGCGAGATCATATCTTCAAGGTGCGCACACAAGCCGCCATCGCTATTGGCCGTATTCCTGGCTCCTGCCTTGGTGGAAAGTACAGCTCCACAGATCTGACGCCGATGGCGGTGGAGTCGCTGTGCAAGGCGCTTGAGACGGCTACGTCAACCGAAAACTTCAAACAATATCGGGAGCAAGGCGCCTTACGGGATGCGCTACGCTCTGCGCTCACCACGATGATGACCACCTCAGCAGCTTCCAGCAACGAGCTGGGGAAGGTCTTTGCCAAATATGGGCAGCTACTTCAGGCGGAGGCCTTACTGTGATAAGAGAGAGAGCGAGAGAAGGGAGGGGGGGGGAGGGTTAGATACTGAACGAAAGGAGCTTGCCATCTCCCCCCCCCTTCCCCCTTCTCTCACTTCACCTTGACCATCTGCATTTGCGAAAGGTGCGCAAGAGTGGTGGGAGGAAACATGCAGGATAAGAAAAAGATGCCCCCCCCCTCCTCCTCCTCCTCCTCCTCTTCCTCTCTCTCTCCCCAACTCACCTTTGAGAAGTGAGAAAGTGTTAATGCCCCCACATGGAGTCTTCAAGGGACACTTCTCATAACTCTTCCCTTGTTTAAAACTTCTCCTCTGTGTTTTCTGTTGGGAACGCAGACACACACACACACACACACACACGGGAGAGTTTGGGGGGGGAGGGGATGACGAAGGCTGCAGCAACGGTCCAACGACAGCCAACCTTGTGGTGTATTGCGTTGCATATATATATATATATATATATGTATGCTTGAATTCTTGAATGCGGTTGTCTCCCCCCTTTTCTCTCTTCTGTTGTTCCTCTTCTTTTCACGTTTGGACTCTACATAATCCGCAACCGCCAGTTGAGCGCGTGTGTGCGCACCCACAGTTCTCTGCAAAAAAGGTTGTTGCCTCTGCTGTGGAGCTGCATACACTGTATCTTTGTGTGTGTATGTGTGTGTGATGCTGATGGGTTACTGAAAAGTTGGAAAGGAATGAGCGGAAGGGAAGTGAAGGGAAACCGTCAATGAAAGAAACTCTCATGGGGGTAAGGAGAGGCCAAAGAGGAGCCTGGCCATGTTGAAGGAGAGTAGAGAGAGAGAAAGAGAGAGGAGGGCGCCGCTGTGAAATTGCTGAGTTTCTTTTCTTCATTTCCTTCCGCAACACGCAAAAGGGGCTCTGTTCTCTCCCGCTCCCTCCCGGCTTCCACCTTATCGTGGCTTTCCTCAACCAACGCTCCGCCCTCTACAGATCGCTTTCCTATTCTTCTCCTCTACGCTTCGTACCTCAAACCTTCTCCTTCCGTCACCACTTTTTCTTTTTCTTTTTCGCTGTAGTTCGTCTTCGTGGTTCGCCGGCGCAACGCACGACGTGCCTGTTTCTTTCTCTTCTTGCGCTCGTCGGTGCGGGTGCCTGCCGCTTCGCCTCTCTCTTTCTATGCCCTCGGACCGGTCTGCAAAAATACTAGGGAACTTTCGGAAGCGGATCTCTTTCTCTCCACGCATCCCTCGCGCTTCGGCCGCCGAGCTTGAAGTGAGGCTATTCATCCCTCTCTATCTATTAGGTATCACGTACATATACATATGAATAGATAGCCCTTTGCCTTTCTTTTTCTTCTTCCCTCCTCGTCTTCCTCCCCCCATCCCCCTACACAACTTTACTCATTACAGATGCGAGAGGAGAAATAATGCGCGAGTCATCGTGGCACTCCTCTTCGGCGATGAACCCACCGCATGACCTCCGCGTTGACAGCTCTGTCTTGGATGTAGCTGCGCTCTCCTCTCCCTCTGCTGCGGTGAGGCAGCAACACCATCACCGGTCAAATCCGGTGCAGCCGGCGAAGATTGGCGGCGGTGATGCTGTGGTGGATCTCGTAGCCGATGACATGGGAAGCAGCCTTCGCAGTGGCGGGAGTAGCTCGTACACCCACTCCAAACGTTCGCATGGTCGTCGCAGCCGTCGGCGCGCTTCCGAGCGGGGGCGAGGCTCTGGCCACCGGGATGCATTGAGAGAGGTGGAGGTGGCGGGGCTTGCGCTCTGCTGTGATGGGGTGACGGTTGAACAGGGAGGGCGCCCCATCATCGACGACGTGTCGTGCCTCTTCCGAGGTGGTCGTGTAACGGCGGTGGTGAACGCATGTGGAACACATAGCGCGCTCGCACTCCTCACCGTCGTGGCCGGGCAGATCGAGAGTACTGCAGGCAATACAGTCTTGAATGGCATGCCTGTATCGGCCTCCGCCTATGGGTCACAGGTGAGTTTCCTTGAGGAAGGAGGTGAGGCACGCGCGATGAAGGAGGATGGTGGCGGTGAGGCGGCCAGTGGGCTGCACGAGCAGCTAACCGTGCGAGAGAATCTGTGCTACGCCTGTGTCTTGCGAGTTGCCGACTCTGCACAGGCTTACTCGGTGGATGAGGTACTTCAACAGCTGCTCCTAATTCAATATGCGTCGTCACGAGTCGCCGACTGCGGCCTGTACGTTCGACGTCGCGTGGCTCTCGCGAAGGAGCTCCTCTTGAATCCCACTGTGCTGGTCCTCGACGAGCCGCTAGAGGGCCTGACCACGCATGAGGCTCAGCAGTTCCTCACGATTCTGTCGAAGTTAGCGGCGCCGTCCGCAGCGGACGCCGAGGCTCAACGCATCATGCGGCAGGCCATGAGCGCCGCGGCTGCGGCTGCCGTTTCCCCTGGCTTGATCAGCTCGACCGGTAGTGAGACTCGGGCTGCTTCACCGACAGCGGTGCCCACCCCTGAGGTTGCCTTTTACGAGCCTCGTCGCAGCCGACTGCGAGGGAAGACGGTATCGGGCGCAGCCGACGGTCCCGCCGACCACTCAAACACTGCGGTGACAGCAGCACCGGCGCGGCCACTCCGCACGGAGGCGCAGCGTATTGTCGTCCTGTCCATGGTACAACCGCGCTGGGTGTTGCTGCAGTATGTGCACGACGTGGTGCTGATGGAGCGTAGTCGCTGCGTGTTCCAGGGGACGGTGCAGGAGATGCTCTCGGTGAATCTTCCGGCGTGCGCGCTGCGGACCACCGCAGCCTCCCTTGCGACTGCGCGGGCTACGGTTGCCGCTGCTGCACCACGCGGCAGTACCGATTTACTTTCGCTCTTCGAATCGAACGGCGCTGCAAACGGTGACTCCTACGACGCCGTGGATGCCTCCATTCGACGGCAACGTTGGGGAGAGGAGTTCGTGCATGCGCTGTATCGCCTGGCAACGGCACCGCTGCCGCCGGATGGGGACGCCTCTCGAGTAGCCGATGAAGCATCATCGAGGGACGAGGTTGGGCGGGCGTCCGAACCGGCACTTAGCAGGGACGTCAGTCACGCTGATTTATTTCGCACCTCAGGCGCTGACGTCGTCTCTGCTGCCGATGTGATGCTTCTTTCCACCCCTCTGGAAGCGGCAACTGTTCAACCGGCTACTGCAGCGCTTAACGCGAGCCCCTTGATGATTCACTCGGAAGATCCAATCCAAACGCCACTGAGCCATCTTTATGTATCGCATCGGGCGCGGTCCCGCGCAGAGGTTACGACCTACATGGAGGCTTGCGCCCTGGGGCTTCCTGAATTTCCTCTCGTGTTCCATCAAACACCCCATCCTATTGTGCGACTGCTCTACCTCTTTCGCTTTGGTCTTCTGGAGATGCGAAACAACCTTCTCTGGAACGCGGCCGCGCTGGCGGCTGCGCTGACGCTGGCTGCAGCGCTCGCAGCCCTCTACGGCCGTCAGCGCGACCAAGAAGGCATGCAAAATCGACTGGGGATCCTGTTTTTCCTCGTGAGTTGCGTGGTGCTTCAGGCGGTGCTGTCGTTAGACGCACAGCGACGCGAGTACGAGGAGTTCCAGCGCTACTCCGCAAGCGGTTACTATGGTGCCTGGACGTACCTGATATTTCGCACGATCAGTGCGGCGCTGTGGCGCTTTGGCCTCGCCGCCTTTGTGGCTTTGGTGGTGTTTGTGCTCTCCAACTTTGGTGCGCCGTGGCGGGAGTACCGCGGCATCTTCGAGCTCTCCGTGATACTTGCTGTGACGTCGCTCTGCTGTCACGTATCTGTGTGGTTCTTGTGTTCGTGGTGGCCCACCGATCGTGTCGGTCGCTTCGTGGTCTTCGCTTTCTACACACTGAATATCATCCTTGCGGGCCTCGTCCTCAACCTTCGAACCCTACCGCGGGTGGTGCAGGCCTTATCCTTCGCCTCGGTCATGCGCCTCGCCTTCGAGTCGTGCATTCTCACACAATTTGTGGGGAAGTCCTTCGGCTGCCGCGACGGAAACATCGGCGTGGCCAGGCAAGCGGCGAGGTCGAACGAGCTTCACACGCTCGGTCGCGCGGTGCAGTCGACCACCTGTTACACCGGCTCGGATTACGCTCATTTGATTGGCTTTGACTCGCCGCGGCGGTGGTCGAACGTGGGGGTGCTGGCTGGTATATCTGCTGTGCTGCTGGTGGGTAGCTGGGTGATGACGACCTTGTATCGGCCAAGGCGACGGCGGAGGACCCTGTGGTAACGTCGGTGATAGAAGAGGAGCAGGGATTGGGTGAAGAAAGGTAAGGGAGCGTAGAGGGAGAGACAGCGATGCCGTCAACCGCTCTCACGTTGCTTCCGTGGTCAGCTTAGCATCCGCGCAGAGCTACCAACAAATACAGCAAAGGCGTCACACCTGCTCTGATGATGCCCAGACTTACACAAGCTGCTGGGGAGGCACACGTAGGACGGAGTCGTTGCGAATAGGAGGGCTGTACTGCGCCGAAGCTCGTACACACACACACACGTATGTCTGTCCACCTGTAGGCAGATGTGAGGAGAGCGCCGGGTTTTAAGGGTGTCCTTCGCTCCCGCTTCCCGCCACAGAAGAAGGAAATGGGAAAAGGGAGGTGAAGGCATGGGTAGAAGAAAAATCTTTTCGTCGTCACGTGGAGCCTACCAGGCTCTGTGAGGAGAACTGCTTCCTCCCGTCTGCTATGTGGGCTCCTCCGCATTTTATCGAGTGTAGTGCCGCATCTTTTGCGCTTTTTCTGTCTTCGTGTGTGTGTGTGTGTGTGTGGAAGCCCATCGCCTTCGTTCCCTGCTTCCGCCAAGGAGAGTTCGTCGGCAAGCTGGGGGGAGGGGGGGGAGATGCCGGGGGAGACACTGTGGGAAATAACGGCTAGCCGGCCCTGCAAGGACGGTGTGGCGGAGAGTCCGGGTGGGGGGAGGGGAGAGGGCGAAAGGCAGCGAGAGGGCGCGAGCGTGCGACTCTGTGCGAGCGCTATCATACAAGGAATAGAGGCGCGCAAGGGTGAGCACCATACCTATGGTGCGGTGGCTTGTGAAACTGACGCGACTTGGAAGGAGGAGGAGGAGGAGGGGGGGGCACATACACACGCACACAAAGGAGTGCTTGTGTGTGCGTGTCCTCCCCTCTCTTTCTTTCGCTCTGCATCGGAGCGATGGTGGGCAGCACTGAAAACACGCCCCCCCCCCCACCGTTCCTACGAATGTGATACATACTTCACCAACAAAAACCGCTCTCGGTCTCGTCTCTCTTTCTCTCTCTCCCTTTCTACTTTTCTCACATGTGCCCCATCTCTCTTCCTCCATTCCTTTGAGAGACTCTCTGGTTTTTTTCTTTTCAGGGGGGCTGGGCGGTGTGTCTGTGTGCGTGGGTGGGTGTGCGGATGTGGGGGGGGGGGGAAGCTCGTTGAAGACCGCCGCAGGTCTATCCTCCCCTCCTTTTCTCTGCATCCCCCCAACCCCCCCCCCCCCTTTCGCCTTTTTTTTCTGTAGTCTTTTTGCCTCTCCGAACGCCCCTCTTGCTTTCCCTTTCGCCCTCACTCTTGACCACAACAAAAAAAGAAATGAGAGGGCCTTCCCAGCGACCTCCTTTTTGAATGGAGGATGCACCGACCGTGGTGGCGGTGCTTCAGGCCTGTCGAGAGCGCAGAAAAGACGCCGAGTGCAGCGTCTCCGCAACCTCCCCCTTCTCCTTCGGGTTTTTTTTTTGGGAGAGGCTGTTCGCCCGCGCGCGTGTATCGTTGCGCACAAATCGGCTTGTTTTTGCGGGTGCTCGATCTTTCTTTCCGACCCTTTGAGAACGAGAGCCCCTGACCTCCCCGCTTCGACCCTCTTTTCCTTTCCACCGATTTTCTCCTTCGTCTCCTCCTCGCTCCCCCTGACTGATGCATCTCTCCCCTCCCCCTCCATTGCACCTCTTCTGAGATATTTTTCTGCGCCGGTTCGCTTACTGCTCCGTTCGAAATCGCATGGGCGTATACGTCTCTTTGCCTTTCTGTGGTGTTTCTCCCTTCTTTTTTCGTCAGTGGTGCTCCCCCCCTCTCTCTCTCTCTCTCGCTCCCTCTACCACGACGGTGTACCCCCTTAGGGACGACGGGATCGGTGAAGGTGATGAGTGCCGTAACGCGGTGGTGTGGGGATTCTCTTCGTGGGGTATGGGAGAAGAGCAAAAGCACAGCGCAGACAGTGTACCATGTAGGCGATCAGCTGCGTGTGGTGTACAACAGCGCCAACAGCCCTGACGAGCGGCGGCGCGACCTCAATGCAACGCTGCTGCGGGTGGGTGGCTTCGCAGCGGCGACCGTCATCTGCTGTATCGTGGACGCCCACAGTGGGGTACCCAATACGCTGCGCACGCTGCGAACACTTCTCACATCCGATACGCCCGCGAGTGATGAACGTGACACGACTGCCATCGGAGCTACTAGCGCTGCCGGCTCCGCGTAACGCGCGTGAAAGAGGACGAAAAAAAAAGAAGGGTGAAGATGGCAGAGAGGGCGGAGCGGCTACCGACCTCCCTTCTCGCTTTCGCCTTCTGCAACACCTGCCATTGACTCGTGCGTCCGGGTGTACTCAGGCCAGAGGGCGAGCGGTGGACCTTCATCAAAAAAGAAAAGTGGAAAACAAGAAGGCCGTCTTTCCTTTCCCTTTCCCTCCCCCCTCCTTTCCCTTTCTCGCTGTCCTTCTCCCCTGCTCTTCTCCGCTGCACACTTCAATGCTCGCCTTCGAAAGGTGTGGTGCATTCCATAGGCCTCACGGCCATGGCAGCGATAGTGATGGTGTCCCCCCTCCTCTCCCCCCCGCTCGCTTCTCGGTGTGAAAACGAGGCCCAATTCGCCGTCCTCCTCCCCCCCCCTCCCAAAAAAAAAGAGAGAAGACAGATGCAAAGAAGATGCGTCGACCTCTGAAAGGAGGAGGGACTGAGAAGGGAAGAAAAGACAGGGAACCCCTTCTTACACAGACATATACACAAACTTGTACGGGAGTCGCACCACGCATAAACGGCAAGGCGAGGGATGCCTCCTCCTCCTCCTCCTTCCCCTGACTCCCGGGCAGGACGGTGAGAGGGTGGTGAGGGAAAGAGAGACTTCTCTAGGCCGCTGTAGCACTAGCTCTTCCCCTTCGGTGTGCCCCTCGCTTCTACCTCCATCTGCTCCCCCTACTTCTCCTCTGTTTAATCCGTTTCACACACCCCTTTGCGCACCTCCTCGTTTCCCTGCAGATCCCTATCGCTTATCCCCCCTTCTCTTTTCGTTCTTCACCTCGACGATCTCCTTGTGTGCGACGGAGCAACGCGGAGGTGTTTTGATTTCTTTCTCTTGGAGAACAGCGTTTGCCTGACGCAACCGGCGGGATCAAATCAAGCATAGAAGAGGGAAAGACAACAGCAACAGCAGAAAATCCGACATAAAGACGATGCCGTCGGCGCAGCACCACACGTGGCCAGAGGGGGACTTGAAAGTTGCCCTTAAGAGCGTGGCGCGGGACAGGCACCTGCCATACCGCCGCCCGCTACCTCTCTTCATCCCAGCCGTTGTTCTGTTCCTTCTCATGAACTATCTAGCCTTTTGCACGGAGGTGGATGTGACAGGGATGCATGTGGTGTTGCCTGAATACGTGCGCACTTCCGCTGAGCGGCGCGCGGTACAACGCAACCTTCTCGCAGCTGGAGAGTTGCCAACCGGATCTCTTCCATTCGATCCTTTTCTTTTTTTTGAGGACAGAGTGATGGGCACTCTCTTTCACGTAGGTCGGAGGTGCTTTGGAAGTCTCTTTGGGATACAGGTCGTGTGCGCAGTCGCCTGGATCATCCATGCCTTTGAACTTGGCGTATGTGCACGCATCTGCTGGTCCTGTAATGCCTCTCCTCTGGTGGCGCTTCGTTACGCCTTCTGTACTGCATGCTCAGGATTCGCTCAACTCGCGACTTTGAAGAAGGCGCGGGATGCGTGGCTTGCCGAGGTGCATGTCGCTGCTGCCGAAAAGACGAGAGCTGATACTGCCACTGCACATGCATCAACATCGGCGGAGAGGAAGAAGAAAAGTTAGCGAATCGGAGAAGCGGGATAGTACAGGCATGAGTGTATGCGTATTTGTGTGAGGAGATGCGGCAACTGCTGCTTTTTTAGTTGCGATGGTGACAGTGAGAGAAGACAGCTGCACAAAAAGGAACAGCAACGGGGCAGGGAGAGCGTTGGGAAGGAGGATGGGGAGGGAAAAGACGCGAGGTATGCCCACTGCGCAGCTTTTTGTTGTTCGGAGTCTACATCAAAACGATCGCTTACGAGTGCTGGCTGAAGGGTATTGGTGGTGCTGACGATATCCGCATCCCTTTGTTTTCCTGAGTAAATAGCCCCCCCCCCCTCCCTCCTTTCCTCCATGTATCCCTCTGGCATCGGATGCTGCAAGGGTTTGCTGCTCGTCTGGGTTTTGATCCTTCCTCTCCTTTCGCCTCTGTTCGCTTCTCGCCCTACTGAAAAATAAAAAGACGACGCGGTGATAGTGCGAGGCCCTTCTGAGAAACTTTCCCCCTCAGAGATGGACGGATGGTGGGGGTGTGACGAACGTCGAAGGGCCCTGCTGAAGAGGGATGGTGAGCGGAAGACGCGTCCTCCTCTCAATTGGTATCTCCTCCCAGCTCTCTCTCTCTCACACACACACACGCATGCAGAAGCGAGTCCCTACCTACGGCCTTTTGTGTAACCTTCGACTCCCCCGCCTCTTCTCCCTTACGACCCTCCCCGTCTTGTGTGAAGGAGTCTTGCCCCCCCCCCCCCCCTCGCACCCTTTCTTCTGCTTCAACATCATCGCAGTCAGTGCTCTGCTTTCAGACACGGTATCGCTAATGCGTATCTCGTAAGAAACGCCTCTCCCGGACAGACACGAAACTCGTTCTCCGCTACCTCCTTTCTCTCCGTGGAACAACTTCGGCCTCTCGATGGTTAAACAGAGGGCGTGGGCGCGGTGATCGGGGGCAACGCAGGCAACCGAACACACGGCCTCGCGTGTGGGCAGACAGAGGAAGACGCACCTCAGAGGCACCCAGAGAACCGATAGAGTTGTGATGTTTTCATCGCCCAACACGTGGCAAGAACTGTATGGACGACCGTCTGTGTACCCAGTAGCTTCGGCTATGGGGAAGGGCGCTGCTGCTGCTGCTGCTGGTAGTGGTGCCTCTGAAGCCCACGACTTCAACCAACTGCAACTGCCACCACCGGGTGGTGGTGCACCTGCTGTAGCTCGATGGGGGTGCACTGAGCCGACCGCCTCCTTTTCTGTGAGTCGACCTGCTCCAGCCTGCTTGTCCCAGTATACGGTGACGTCACAACCCGTGCGTTACTTTCCTCCTCCTCCTCCTCCCCCCCCTCTCCAGGCGAGGAAGGTGGCACCCCTGTGGCCACCCCATACCGCACCGTCCCCTCTGGCCTGCGAGAATGGTGCTCCACAGAGAGGGTCGACCCCGTGGCCGAGTCACGCGGACTTCTCGATGGTCGCTCCCGGGCAGACGCCGAGGCCATGCACCACTTCCACTCTCTCTCCATCCTTTGCTGGTTTCACATCCGAAGAGTGGCCACCGGTAGAGACGTCGACCTCTGCGGCTGTGAGAACTACACAGGGCTGCCCAGTGACCACGTCCTCAGACTTGACCAGGGATTGGGGAGGAGCTGCCGTTGGCGATGGCGGTGGCGCTGGCTCGCTGGGCTACGCCACCGTGGCTCCGGCTTCGCATGGGCTGCATGGCCTCCAGCCAACGCCACACAGGGTGTATCCGTGCAGCAGCGGCGACGAATATCAAGATCCACTTCCCGCCGCTGCTTTGCGGTCTCCTTATCCGCCTTCCCAATTCTGTTCGGCCCACGCTGGAGGTTGGCTGCCACCTCCCGGCGCCACAGAACAGCCCTTTCAACCCCCTACTACGTGGCTTCCACACGCCACATATGGTGAGGAAAGTCGAAGCTCTGTTGTAGAACCCGTTGATGCAGCAGCAGCACCACCGACTACCTACAACGGAAACTTACGCTCGAGCTGTGTTCCGGCACCACTGCCCTCAGCGCAAACGCCGCCCCTGCCGCCCCCTTTCCTTCAACAATCGAAGCCGTTGTGTGACGCGGCGCTGCCGGTAGATCACGAGTACAGCTCGATCTCTGAAGGTGCACGCCGCCTAAATTCTGTGCACAACCGTTCTGCTGCCTCGGCGAGTGCCTTCTTTTTTCGCTCTCCTACCAGTGCTGATGATTATGGATGTGGTTTGCCCATACAGCGACAGGGGTGGCGAGCAGGTACACACTTCTCTTCTTCGAATGCACCGACCGAGTCGACCTCGGCGACCACGACAGCGATCAACGCTGCTACGACGGCTGCTGCAGTTTCACCATCAGAGTCCTGCTGCGTCACCGCGTTGATATTCAATTCTGCGAAGGAGGTTGGTGTAGCACTATGCACGCTGCCGTCTCTCACCGTTTCTCTTTTGCAGTACGGCGACACGGCAACGTTTTATAAAACTTCCTCCTTACTACACACGAGGAACCCGGTGGAGGTGCTTGTCCCCTCTACGGCAGTGGACAGCGAGCTCGTGCGAGCGCTACTGCAGCAGCACAGTACACACATGACGTTCACAAGCGTACAGCGCTGCTTCTTCAATGCGGAGGAGGGGGTGCAGCGGTTGCTCCAGCTCAACTCGTCCAGCGAGACGGCAGCGGCTCTCTCGATCGAAGATACAGACCGATACCTCTGTGTAGCAGCAGCCAACGCTGTAGTGCTTTATATGGAGCACGTGAACGACATGCATCTGCTTCCAGGCTCCGTGCGCGTGCGGATGGAGACACTGGAGCACTTTATGGAGGTGTCTCGCACGACGGCGCGAGCGCTCGAGCTGATTCCGGATAGCGCATGCGCTTTGGTACGCGCGCCTCCGCCGCTGAGTGCAGCACCTGTTCCAGGTGAGTGGGGCGGGAGTATTCAACTTCAGGCACGGCGCAGCGGCATTCGTTCGACCAATGCGCCGACCTCTTTTCTCCATCAGTCGGAGGCAGCGCTTCCTCTGCAGACTGTTGCCCTCATCGATGCCTTACCGCGACCGTGCACGGTCATGGGCCAGCGCTTCCTTCGGCGGGCGTTGTTGCAGCCGCTGCGTGATCGAACCGCTGTGCAGGGCCGCCATGATGCGGTCGAATGGCTCGTGCGTGAGCCGCGCCGCCTGTACGTGCTCCGTGCTCTCCTCCACCGAACGGCGACTCTTGACGTGGAGCGCATGACGGCGACTTTGACCCATCAGCCGCGGAGAGAAATGACAGACGCGCAGAAGCGGTACCGTCTAGAGTCCCTCCTGCTGCTGTGGAACGTATTGCCGCACCTGGATCAGCTTCGCACCCAACTCGCCCTCTACTTGGGGCCAACTGCCCGTGCTCCCACGGATGAGGAGCCGGGGGAGGCAGACTTGCGATCGCCGCTCTCCCCCCTGGCCAAGAGAGGGACGAGAAGCCCACCGCCGCCGCCGCGGCCTACTCCAGCATCGCGGACAGTAGCGGAGACAGGGAGTACCGCAGACTATCCGTTGGTCCTCCACAGTATCACTGCAGCGCTGCAGAAGTGCCGTTTTGCAGATCTGTCGGCCCTCATGGGCACCGTCCTGGACAAATCGATGCTACCGGCTGTCGTGGGATACCACGAGCAACAACTTCAAGAGCAGCAGGGGTACGGCGTCCGCCAGCCCAGAGGCGCCCCACCCGACGTGCTCCCTTCACCGACGCTCTCCGCGACGACTACAAACCATCCAGACCCGTGGCATCCACAACAAGGCCGACGGCGGCGTCGCAACGGCCGTGATGTCGCGTCAGCCTCCTCGCCACCACTACAGCAGCAGCGGTCTGCAGCGGTCCTGCTGCGCCTTCTGCGAATGTGTTTCCTCGTTCAGGCTTCGCGCGGTGGAGAGCTGGATGCGCTCCGGACACGTCTCAGCATCCGGATAGCAGAGATTACCGATTACGTCGCAGAGCTTCGGGCGACCTATCAGATCTCCTCGCTGCGGTTAGAGCCAGATCCAGTGAAGCTGTACTGCCTCTCCTATACGATGGCGGAGGCGGCGAAGGCTCGGGCTGCGCCCTTCACGTGGCAATACAGCGGTGGCTCTCATTTTGCACTCTACTTAGCGGCCCTCCGTGAACAGCAGCAGCAGCAGCAGCAACGGCAGGGCCACGATCATCGCCGGCAGAGTGACAGGTCTGCGTATGCAACGTCGAATGCAGCCACGGTGTTGTCTTCTTCGAGCACATCTCCGATGGCCTTATCGGGCTTCGCATCGGGGAACGACGAGTCGTCGGAGTATTTCTCACGAGACCGAGTGTCTCCTCTTCTCTCGCCGAACGTTGTCTCTGATGGTGCTGCATCTTCTGCTAAGTCGCTCCGCCGCCGCGTGCGGTGCAGCACAGAGGATCTCGAGTACCGCTGCGCCCGAGCACAGGAATGTGTGACGGCCATCCTGCAGGAGCAGCTGCGTGGCGTGCAGCCCCTTGTGCTATCCGTTCAGCAGCACTTTCTTGGCGCTCTGCAGGCCACTGTAGAGTCGGTAGCCTTACTGGATACCTTGGTCTGCTTTGCCTGCTACACTGTCACTCACAGCTGTGTGCGGCCAATTCTGGTCGATCTGAAGACCGGGCTCACGACGATGCCGGCGACGGTCACCTGTTCTTCCTCTTCCGCAGGCCATCCTGAGGATGGCGGTCCGGTGCCACCCATGCAGGGAAAGACATTGCAGGGTAACGAGAAGGAGGCCGACTTGGAAGCAGCTGGCAGCGGTGACGGTGACGATACGACCACCACAGAACGTGGAAGCTCATCAGAGGAGCATGCGTATTCTGAGTCGCTGTCTCCGACGTCAACGCCCGGCTCGACACTTCTGACAAACTCAACGACACGCGACAAGGTACCCTCGGAGAATCACTGCGACCGCCGCCACGCTTCGAGGCTCTCTCTTTTCGTGAGATGTGCTCTTCATCCATCGGCCGCGCCCCGGCCATCGTCAAGGCCACCGCCACCACCCAGAGCTCAAATCCACTCCACCTTCTGCTCCGCCGGTCCCCTTGATGACACCGACGGTGGCATAACATTATCATGGGGTGAAGACGGCGACGTGTGTGTCGTCACCGGCCCCAACGCATGCGGCAAGACGACGCTGCTGCGTATATTGGGGCAGTACATCACGTTGGCACAAGCGGGTTGCTTCTTACCCGCTCGCCATGCTCAGTTGTTCTTGGTGGATCGTCTACTAGCGCACATGCTGTGCGACGAGCTCCCCAGCATCGCCCAGTCTTCGTTTCGGCGGGAGTTGATGGAACTGAACGAACTGACGCACGCGGCTACGGCAGAGAGTCTCGTCTTAATCGACGAACTTGGTCGCAGCACAACCACCCTTCAAGGCTTCAGTCTTGCTTGGGCTACCGCAGTGTTCTTGAGTGAGCGGCGGGTGCACTCGGTCCTGACGACGCATTACGCTGGGCTGCCGAGTTTAGCTCGGGCGCGGCCCGGGCGCATCGCTGCTTTTCACTTTCGTGTGGTGCTTCAGCAGATTCAGCGAGGGGAACGCCCGAGCGACGAGACGCCTGCGAACGCCACGGAAGCGGGTCTTCCCTCCGTGGGTTCAGTGGTGATGGAGACGCACCGACACGTGACCATCCTCCGGTTTGGCCACACCCTTTTTCCGGGCCCGTGCCCTCAGCGCTGGTACGGGCTTGCGTTGGCCGAGAAGCTACATTTCTTTGAACCGGTGCTCGCTCTGGCGAGGAACACGCGAGCGTGCTGCTTGGCAGAGGCGCCAGAGGGAGATGCAGAAGGCGGGGAAGGCTAATGGATGGTCGTAGCCCGAAGGAGAGGGTGCAAGTCGGGTGGGAAGGCGGACGGCGGCTTGGGGGTGACACGCCACCGTCGGTGGCTTCTTCTTGCGCCTATTCTCACCGTCGTTTCGTGCGGCGGCTTCCGTGGTAGGAAGATGCTCCAACGCCTTGTACGCATGATCTAATCTCTCCCGCTCTTCTTCTGCTCTTCTCCCCCTCAGACCTTGCGGCTGTGATGTCTTTTCGTGACACTGTACCTCCCTTGAAGAGGGGTGGGCTGGGGGAAAGAAGAGGGGGAAGGCGGGCACGCACGCATCTACTCTGACGGTGTGCCGTTGGGGCAGTTCCCCCCCCCCCCCCCCCCCATCCGGGTCGGTTTGTGCGAGACGAGGCCGATGTCGCAGCCCATTCAGTTGATTATCCTTTTTGTTTGTGTATGCTGATCTATCGATCCGTATGTATATTTCTTTGACCGCTCTTTATTCTTTTTTCTTTTCCTCCTCTCCCACCTGCTCTACTCCTTTCTTATCAACGTCAGTTTCGCTTTTCATCC
The DNA here is from genome assembly GCA_030849085.1 of Borovskyia barvae. Lineage (NCBI taxonomy): Eukaryota > Euglenozoa > Kinetoplastea > Trypanosomatida > Trypanosomatidae > Borovskyia > Borovskyia barvae. The sequence continues at coordinate 140,787 of JASAOM010001061.1, forward strand.
GTTCGACCAGAGGAAAGATGACGCACGAACCTTTGGCGCTTCCGAAGTCGAAACCTTTTTTTGTAAAGGGACACTCACGAGCTTTCGCACGCACCCACCCACACGCGCCTGTAGAGAGAGAGAGAGAACGGATAAAAGGCAAACTCACATAATATCTGCATGAGAAAAATAGTGCAAACGCACACGACAGTGTCGTACGAAGACGTACTGCTCCAAAAGGCTTTAGCGTGGAGCTGCTTCAGGGAGGGAAATGCCAATACCGCATCTTCCCCCCCCCCCCCCCCCCTCCCCCCTCCCTCCTGGAGTGGCAAGCAAGACGGATTGCAGCGGTGATCCGCCATGCGCCGAGGCTGAGCGGAGAGGCTTTCGGGAACGACAGAGAGGAGGAGGGGTGGGGCACTGAGGTCCGTATACAGGACTGAGGGGTTGTTGTTCGTCCCTCCAGTCTTTCCTCCCTGTCTTGCCTGTTCGCATCGCCTCTTCCTCCTCCTCCTGCCTTCGTTTGTTTCTGGGCTTCTGCTCTCTTTCATCGCTCCTCCCCCTTTCCCTCTTCACCTTTCTTTTCTTTCCTCACCCGCCTCCCCTCAGAGCGGGCCCATTCGCTACACTCCCACCTACTTCACTTTTTTTTTTTCGAGGCTCCCTGCGTTGGTTTTCACCTCGGTGTTCCTTTATCAACAGTAGTTCTCCCTCCCTTTCCCGAAAAAGAGAATTCGGAGGAGCGCTCGAGCGGTTGGATCGACGACAAGCAGCATTGCGAAGGATTGCTCGAAAGGAGAGAGGGAGGGAAGCCGTGCTCATCCACGGATCTCCTTTCCTTTTCCCTCGTCCTCTGTCCCTCACTTTCCCACGTGTGTGTGTAGGTGAGGAACCGGTAACGGGGGAGGCCCTCATGCGCTTGCAGTAGCGGAGTGGCACCCTCCAGCGAAGGCTGTGAAGCACGAGTGAAAGAGAATCAGAAGAGAGCCCGAAAAGAAAAAAGACGAAGGTGGAGGACGCCCCTCATCCACGCAGTGATCTGGGGCAAGTGCGCGGAGAAAAGGAAACCATTTCTACTCCCTCGCTTTCGTTCACCTCTCTCTCTTTTGCGGTTTTTGTTGGGGGTGTCGTCGGAGTCTCCCTCTTCCCCCACTTCTCCCCCCTTTCTTTTTGGGCGCTTAACCTTCTCGAACGGCTTCCACACGGACACGTGCCGTCCCTTCTCGTTTCCCTCCCCCTTTTTGTTGGATTTCGCGCAGGATGAGAACGACTGCCGTTGTTGCAGCCACCGCCGACGCCGTGAGCGGGGTTCGGAATATCGAAACATCAGCTGCCCCGTCGTCCTCCCCAGATACCTCTATTCCATCAGCAGAGGCGGTTCATCAGGCCTTTGAGGAGCTGCTAGCGTTGGGTGTGGATCTTAAGATGCCAGTGGTGGATGCTGCGCAGCACACGCTGCGGGCGGTCGTGCAGGAGCATACACGACTCCTTGCGTACGTGCAGACACACGGCCGCTCGAGATCACTTGCAGCGACAGAGGGGCGTGAAGGTGCATTCAACAGGTCACCGCACTTCACTGCATTTGCCGAGTTAAGTGAGCGCGCGGTGGCCTCACTGCAGATCAGTGCCGCGGCTGCTCTCCAGCAGCAGCGTGCCGTAGGCTCTCCCTCTTCTTCCGCGCCCACTTCACCGTGGGCCGAAGGAATCTTGCAATGCCTTCTGCTCCTCCTCCAATCCCTTGAATGGGTCTTGCAACCGGCTAGTCCGGCCGCTGACCCGAGTGCTAGTTTGGAAAAAGGACTGCATCAGCTACGCCTCTACTCGGAGCAGACACTCTCGGCAGTGGCATCCTCGTCTACGACTAGCCGCGCCTCCTCCTTTCATGAAACGACTGCCGTCAAATCATGGCTGCGACAGGCGGATGCTGCGCTGAGCACGCTGTGCCGCTTTGTGTTGGGCACATATCCGCACGGTGTCTGGTTCGCCAATCTGAACCGCTGTGCGGTAATGCGTCGTCGCCAGGCGCGGCATCCGTCTGACGTAGGGGAGGGGCCCTTCGCAGCCGTGGTCGACGCTGCCATACAAGCTGGTGATGAGGATATTGTCAGGATGTCCACCGTGCTGCTGTGGGTCGCTCAGGCGTATGCGCAGTGCCTTGCCCAGGTACGAGCCACGGTGAGGCGTCCAGCTGATCCAGCGAGTCTCGCCGCCATTTTCACGCCGCTGAACACGTCCTTGAATGAACTCACTGCCACATGCGAGGACGTCATCAGCCAATGCGAAGAGAATCGCCTGCATGCCCATGCCATCCTCGAAGCCGGGAACATCTTTACGTGGCTTAGCACGGAGATGGCACCGTGTGCGGTGGTGGAGGAAGCGTTCGGGAGCACCAACGTCAACCTCAGCAAGATCGTTGCGAGAGGGAAAGTTCTGCTGCTACAGATGGAGAACGGCTTAGAGGTGAAGCGGCCAGACTTCATGAGGGCGATGTTGACATGGGCTGGCCTCCTGCGAGAGGCACTCGAGCAGCTACAACAGCAGGTGCAGTATCGCTACCCGCTTGCTGCCCCCTGGGGGGAGTTGCTGAGAGACCACCCTTCAAGTTTTCTTTCTGCTGCGAATTCTAGCTAGCCTGGTGCAGCAGAGGGTGAGGGGGGGGAGGGGGCAGGCGGTGGAGTGCGCGCACGAGAGGGCGTTTCGTTACCTCAGACACTCTCACATTCGGTCACTCGCTCCCTTTCGCAGGGATGAGTGCATGGGTGAGGAAGGCAACGGCACCGCTTATCATCTCCGTGAGTGCCCCCCTCCACCCATGCCTTCACCCACAACAACTCTTTCCTTCTCTCTCCCTCTCTCTCTCTTACCAAACGCGCGCATGCACACGAAGGTGTACACACAGGAGTAATTTGCGCAGATCAGGGCCCGGCCTCCGCCTCTTCGTCCCACCCCTCCCTCCCCCTCCACTCCCGCCCTTCCCTTTTTTCTCTGCCTGCTTCTCTATGGGAGCCTCTTTATCGGCGATAAAAACATCCGCAGGGAAATGAGGAGGCGATGGCAGAGCTGAGGAGGGGAGAGGGGGGGGGGACGAAGAGGACGTGCTCGAGGGCAACTGCTGCGACTGCGACTGCTACTGCTCTTCTCCATCTCCCTTTCTTGGCTTTCCCGCCGCCGACACTTCACTTGTAGTGGCGTCTCGTACAGAAAAGGAGCGAAAGAAGAGAGAAAGGGGAGGGGGGGTATAGAACAAGATGCGTCTTCCCTGCTGCTTCCTCGTTACATGGAGGCACTGGGGAAGAGGAAAGAAGCCTTCTAAAGCGACCCCCCCTTCCCCTCCCTCCCTCTCTTCTTTTCTTTGTGGTTGCCAATCCTGCTCCCTCCTCTACCCTTCGTCAGCGCATTTCTGAAAGCTGTGCGAAAAGAAGGATGTGCAGTGGCAGGGATGTAAACAAAAAATTATCAACAACAACCCTTGTAAAAAGCGTGGATGAGGGGCGACGATAACGCACCTACACACCCTCCGTTTTCCTTTTTTCTCTTGAGTCTTCTTCGTAGCCCGTCCGCTATTGGGAGATCCTGTCGGCACGATGGAGCCGATTCCCCCTCCCCCCTGCCCCTCTTACTTTACGAGCGTATTTCTCGGTTTCCTCCTCCTCCTCCTCCTCGTCTTTCACATTTTCTTTTTGACTTCAAATCACCAACAACGACGTGCGTCCCCTCTCAAAAAAAAGTTTAGGACGAAAATCAAGCACATCGGCAACCAAAGAAGAGGCGAGAGAGGGCGGAACGATGCGGAGAGCTTCGCCGAGCTCGTCATCCAGGGTGACGATGCTGTTTCGGGGCAGATGGTGCGTCTCTGCTGTTGTTGGTACTACCAATGCAACGGTGACAACCGCTGCAGCAGCGATGGTGAGGTGCCCCGCAACTCTGTGTAGCAGCTGTCGTTTTGTGAGTCATCAAGGGTTTCTTGCATATTCTACCTTGCCTTCTAGTGCCCCAGCGCCGGATGCGAAGTTGCAGGGTAGAACGGAAACTATCATGACGGCACACGGTGTTTCGGTTGCTGCACTTCGAGTCGCCTCCGATGCAGAGGATCAAGGGGTGCATAGTGCTAGTAGAGATGGGGAAGAGGTACTTGTCCGTGCACGCGTCGAACGGATTCGCGGCCGTGGTAAGCTTGTCTTTCTCCATCTTCGCCAGCCGCCGCTGGAGTCGATGCAAGCCGTGTGCGAAGGGAAGGCCTTGGCCACGTTTGCGAAGAGTATCCCACCGGAGTCTATTGTCGACGTGGTGGGTGTCGTGCGCCGCCCTTCGATGCCGGTGCAGTCTACCACGTGCCAGAGATGTGAGCTGCAGGTGACACACCTTCACGTTGTCAGCAAGGCGGCTACACCACTTCCCTTTCCTTACAACGATGCGAACACGAAGCTGGACACGCGCCTAAATCATCGCGTGATCGATCTGCGCACCGAGCGCATGGTGGCCGTAGCGCGTCTCGTCTCGGCCATCGGGCAGAGCTTCCGCAACGAATTGCTGGCGCGCCACTTCATTGAGGTGCATACGCCGAAGCTCGTAGGCTCCGCCTCAGAAGGGGGCAGTAGTGTCTTTCCTGTAGACTACTTTAACAGGAGAGCCTTTCTGGCGCAGTCGCCGCAGCTGTACAAACAAATGATGATGATGGGGGATGCCATGCGCGTGTTTGAGGTGGGCCCGGTATTTCGGGCCGAGAAGAGTCTGACGCATCGCCACTTGACCGAATTTGTGGGGCTTGATGGGGAGATGGTGATACAGGAGAGCCACACGGAGGTGCTGGATGTGCTGGAGCCGGTCCTGTGCGCCATCCTGAAGGGGCTGCGTGAGCGACATGGAGACTTGATCGATGTGGTATGGCGGCTCCGCGAGCCGTCGTCGTCCTCGTCGCCGGGGAGCGTGAATTCGACAGGTGTTCGCCACTGCACGGATCCCTCTCTCACCCCTCCCGCTGAAGCGGACGCCGCTGACGTAAGCCCGCGGCAGCAGCAAATTATTGACAGCCGCCATCATCCTCTTCGCGATGTGTGCTGTGAAGTCTCGGCGGACACCATGGTGGCGCTGGGGATCATCGCCGAAGGCCCGGCGACGCGTCTGCCGCTGTCACCGCCCTCAGCTGCCTCTCTGCCTCACCTTCAGCAGCAGCAGCAGCAGGAAAGGAAGGTAGACTTCTACAACGCCCGTGTAGCCGCTGGCACTGATAGTTGCCGTGTGCTGCGTCTCTCGTTCGCGAATGCGGTTCGACTTCTTGTAGATCAAGGAGGCCCTGGCGCAGTGACAGAGGGTGCACCACCGTTGAATGACTTCAGCCTCTCACAGGAGCGTCGTCTCGGCGAACTTGTGAACGAGCGATACGGGGTGGACCTGTACGTCGTTGATGGCTTCCCTTCCTCGGCGAGGCCCTTCTACACGATGCCTGTAGACCCGTCCCGGCCAGAAGGCCCCACGCGGAGCTATGATGTGTACCTGCGTGGGGAGGAGATCTGTAGTGGAGCCCAGCGGGTGCACGACGTTGCGCTTCTCGAGCAAAGGCTGACGGCAAAGGGGGTCGAGGGGGCGAGTGTGAAGGACTACATCGATGCCTTTCGGTACGGCGCCTGGCCTCACGGTGGCTTCGGCCTCGGCCTCGAACGCATCGCCCTTTTTTTTCTCGGATTGGAGGACATTCGACAGGTGTCGCTCTTCCCTCGGGATCCGAAACGGCTGAGCCCATGAGGAAGGGGGGGGGGCGGAGGAGGAGGAGGAGATCCTAAAGGGTTCTTCTGCATTCGAGTTCTGCCATCTCCACCTCCCGAAACAGACGCGCATCACATGAAGACTTGGGGCGGTGTGCAAGGATGCATGTGCGTGCAGCTTTCCCTCTCCCTCTCTCCATGTGCGCGTGTGGGGAGGGGGAGCCCCATTCACCCCATTTTTCGATACCCACGCCGAGTCTTCACACACAAAACCGCAACACGGCCACAGTCGAGGGAAGAACCGCCATCGGTCCAGGGGCGCTCTCCTTCGGGACGGCTCCAACTTCACAGGAAGAAAAGAAAGGAGATGTAAAAGAAAGATCGAATACATGATCAAGAGCAAAAGACTTCTCACCGTGGTGGTCCGCCGATGGACCCTCTAGAGTTGCCTTCGGGGGGCGACCACTCGGCATCTCTCTGTCTCTGTCTCCGTCTCTGTCTCTGTCTCTGTCTCATCAACGCTGCCGCCCCTCCGTTTAATTTTTTCCTCGCTGCCGCCCCTCCTCTTTTTCCCTTCGCCCAAAAGTCCCTTCGCTTCTTGGTTCCCCAAGAGGTTTCTTTTCTGGAGGTGCGTGTGGGTGCTTGGGCCACCCCCCTGCTGCTCCATCTTCTGCGCTTCGTCTTCCTTGATGTGTCCAAGGCTGCGTGCGGCACATCACGGTTTCTCTTCGTTTGCCCGTGCGCCTCGGCTCCATTATTGCCAACGGCCGCGCTAAGAGGGGCCTCGGTGGGTGGGTGGCAGAGGCGCCCGATGCTGATGAAGGCGTTCGGGTTGTCCTTTGGTGAATGGGCGTGGATGGCTCGTTCCTGTGGCTCCTCGACGAGGCTGCACCACGGTGGTGTGACGAGTGGGTCACGCAGCACATCGCTGTGGCACCCTGGACGATGCTTTGGCACTTACCCTCCGTGGAGCCCGTCGAGGAATGGGTGCAGCAACACCTCTGGGGTAGGCCATCTCGAAGGCACCGATCATCCACCACGACGGCCGGTGGCGACTCGCTATCGCTGCTCATCTGCCGCCATCCTCGTCGACGCTGGGGATAGCAAGCAGGTCACCTTACCGTTCTGTCTCTCACATGTTTCGGACGTCGTCCGCGCGAGCCTACGCCAACTTCTCGTGGAGCGACTCGTGACACCGTTGCTGGCGACCACGTCCGCCATTGATAGCAGCGATAGAGGAGACGCAACCGCTGGGGAGGAGTGGAACCGCTGCAGCCGTAGTCGCAGCCTCTTCACAGAACAACCCAGCGATGTGTTGGCCCTCACCTGCGCCGCCGTGTGCGGGGCCACCGACACATCCCGTCATTTCCGCTTTGTAGCGTTCTCAAGGGAGCACCCACGGCTTCGCCACCCTAGTTGGGACTCTCTGTGGCGCGCCTATCAAGGGGTGCGGTCACCGTCGCCCTCTGTCCCAGCCGCTGGCGGTGTGGCGTCTGCACAAAGCCCTTCACGGCCCTGCCCGATCGATGCGGTGGTGTCTACGAGCGCTACCGTAACACCCCTCCACACTGGTGCAACCCGCAGAGATGTGGTGACCTCTCTCTCAGCGGTCTCGCCACGGGGATCGGCCGCCTCGTCGTCTTGCTCGCTGCTAACCGGCTCGACAGCCGCGGCACTCAACGCTCTTCCCGACACGTTGAGCGACAGTTCTATCGAAGTTGTCGCGGTGGCGCCCGAAGACGTGCCGTCGACCGTGTCGCCTTGGCTTGGCGCGGCGACACCGCTCTTCGGATGCGAATCGTGCGGCACTTTCTTCACAGTCAAGATATCATCGCTGTCCGTGTCGTCGCCGCCGACGACGTTTTGGGAGTGCTTTCGGGTTGACTCTTACGTCCCGCCGTACGTGCAGGTACAGGCAGCCGTGCGCCATGTACTGCTGCATCGGCGGCCGTCTTCTCATTGTCGATCAATCGCGTTGCAGTCCGAATCACCACGCGATGACGATGGCTTGGGTAAGAAAGGGTTCGTTCCTCCCTTGGACGCTGTTGGTCGCCCTCTTGCCATTGTTGCGGTTGTCGTTCCGGATCATCTCGTACCGGTGTACCTGGAATTCCTGGTCATGCTTGAGGAGGAGAGGGATCGAAACCACCAGAAGCAGCAGCGGCATCGCCAAGAACGCGTCCGTGGCGCTGACACCGACGCAGATGAGCCCGTGCAAGTCCTTCTCTTCGCTAGTAGTGAACTGGCGTATATCGCTACGGTCTAGGGAACAGGAAGAGACTGTTGCAAGACAGGAGGGCCACACACGAAGGAGAGAGAGGAGGGAGTGGGAGAAGGAGGAACGGAAGGAAGCCGGTGTGCTGCTGCTGCTGCTGCCACTTCTGAAGGTTGAAGGGACAACTAACTGCGGTGTACGTGCGGGTTGGGGTAAAAGGAATTATCTTCAACCCCAAGGAAGGGGACGCAGTACACAGAAATGCGGCGATCTTCGCTGCAACTTGCCAGCGCTCTTCTTGTGTTCGATAAAGAGAGAGAGAGCACGAACCCGCACACCTAGTTGCTGACTAGGGCAACGTGCATCTATGAATTCGCACAAACGCTGGGCTCTGGTACCTTGGTGCATGCGTCAAGGTGCCGGAGCCATGTGCGTCACTTTGGCTTTGCTACCTCTTCTCCCATCCGCTGCGCATTATTTTGTTCTCTCGCTTCACCGTCGAGCCACGAAGTTCTCTCCGCTCTATCGATTCCTTTCAACCATCATCTTCTCGCTTTCTCCCTGTCATGTGACCACCGCCTTGTTTCAGTCCCCATCGCTGCTGCGTGTGAGAGCTCTCTTTCTTTACACGTTTGTCGCGCGGGTGGGCACTTCTCTGCCTTCCTGCCATTCTGCCACGGAGGTGTTCATCATGACAGCTGCAGCCACACTACCCAGCTGCGCGCTTCATATCCACGTTGACGAGGAGCTGTCGGGGGACTTCGACGCTCTCGTCAGCCGTTACAACGACGCGGCAGGCCCGCTACCGGCATTCTCACCGGCTTCTTCGCATCCGCCACAAGTGCACCCTCTTTTCCTGAATGTACCGACCCGCTGTCGTGTGCACGGTGAACGGGTCTACAACGCCGTCGCTCAAACTGTGGTGCTTCGAGTAGAGCCAGATGTCTCAGCGTCCACCGAACCCGCCACTACCGGGGCTCCATCGATGGCGACGCTCTCTTCGAACATCTACGCCGCACTGATCTTGGATGCCCAGCAGGTGCCTCCCTTGCTTTCTGTGGCAACTGCTCGTCGTTGTCCCCCACATCCCAGTGGCACGGGGCCTCTGGGGTGGTACCTGGACGCGGTGGTGGCGGGCCTTAAGGAGGAAGGCAGGGAACATCGTGATGCTCATGCGGTGGTGACGTCGGTGCAACGTGATGCCAGTCCCCCTTACTCTCCTCCTCGTCCTCCTCCTTCAGCAATGCCCCTAACAGGCAATTCCAAAGCGTTTACTTCGGCCGCAACGGCCACCCCCACTTCCTCTCCTAGGGGGGTAGCCGCTGGTGGAGATGGTGGCAGTGTGGTGCACCTGTCACTGATCCTTTTGCCGAAGACAGCGGCTGCGGTTGGCGAGATGAGCGCCACGAGCCTCCACGTCTCCAGCTCTGATGTGGCCGAGCTATTCAGTGCAGCGGCGGCGTGGGGAGCTGCACGGCGTGAGTTGTTGTCGGAGGACAACGACGGCGGCGAGCAGCGGGTGGGTCACGATAAGGTGGGGGAGACCGCCACTGGCAGAACGAAGAGGGATAGGGCATTCGCAGAAGTAGAGCTCGACTTGTGCACCACCGCCGGCAATTCTCGGCAAGCGGTTCTGATGATAGAAGCATTGGGTCTCAAGCTCCTCAAGATGTGGTCCAGCAGCACACCGTCGGCTGCCACATTGGGCAGTCCTAATACCTCTACCCTTTCGAGCGAGCCTGAAAAGAGGGAGACCGTGACATCGCTCTCCGCCACCACCACCACCGCAGCCTCTCTAGCTTCCCCGACAACTGCTGCATGCAGTGCGGATATCATGAAGGTGCGCCCAGACACGCAGCGCAAGTGTGACCCCACGGACTTTCACGCCCTCTACACTAGCATGCTCACGGAGATCTCCTCGTTCTCCGAGCGAAAGGCAATGGCGACCGTGGCGGCGTTCCCTACGATGTGCCACCTGCTCGAATACGTGGACAGACTTGTGGACTTCGACTCATCTTCGCCATCAGCATCCAGTGATGCCCGCAAGGCGGGGGTCAGTTCAGCTGCATCGGTATCTCTCCCCAGCGCGGCTGCTGCCTCAGCCGTGGCGCCAACACCGCCATCGCTGGGGGCGGTGTACAACTCCAATTTTGGGGAACACCGGGCTTGGAATATCCTGAATGATGCGCTTGTCGAGGCTCTGGTGACAGAGTACGAGCGCTAGATGTTCGCGCTACCGCGACGGTGCGCCGTACGGTGCGAATGAAAGGGAGGAGAGGAAAAGGTGATGGGGGGAGGGGGCTTTCTCTCGGTGTCCCTCTGCCCCCCCCCCCCCTCCCTCCTGTTTTTGAGTTTTCGTTCTCCGTTGCTCAGCGCTCTCTTTTTTTCTCTTTCGGGGTTTTTCGCTTTATCTCTGCTGCCCTCTTGTTATTCCTCCCCTCTCCCATTCGCCTCTCTACCCACAGCACACACTATACATATCTGCATTCGATAGATCGATAGAAGAATGTCTTCTCTGACGATACGCACGTCGCACCACGCAGTGTCTCTTTCGCTGTGTGTGTGTGTGTGTGTGTGAGGGGTGGGGGGAATGTACCGAGCCTGTGCAGCCAGCGCTGGCTCGGAACCGCTGTTCCTTCTTTCCCCCCCATTTCGCACCGTCTCCCTCAGTAGGACGAAGTCTCACGACCAGAACCCACGGAGGAGAAGAGGGGAGGGACGAGAAAGTAAGAGAAGGAGAATGAGAGAGATGAGACAGGAATCCAGGCTCTGACGAGCGAGTGAAGCTCCTTCTTCTCCACCCCTCTCTCTCCCCTTTTTTCTGCTACAATACCACTCATATGCCTTTCGTTGATATCCCTTGTCCGCTTTGAATACATCCCCACACCCGCAGACCAACGCACTCATAAGGGGAGCAAATCACAGCACCATCAACAGCAATTTGATCACTGAATTGTGCATATCGTGTGGAGTCGAGCTAGCGATTATCTTCCTTCCTTCCCTCCCTCCCTCCTTCTACCACGAATCACTACACACACACACACCCACACACACTATTCCAAGAGCGTTCTCTCTTTGTCCCGTCTGGACGTCGGTGGAAGAGGGAACAGCGACGACAACAAGGAGGTGTGTGTCTGCACGCCATGTCCGTGACGGTCTCCGGTCCGGCATCGCTGGAGCAGCGCCTCGTACAGCTGGTGAGGCGGTTCGATGCGGTTGAGTCCGGCTTGAAGCTCTTGCAGCAGCAGCTCGGCCTCTCTACATCGACCAGCGCGGGCCCACAGAGCCCCGATGCAGGCACTGCAACGGCTGCGACAATAGCGGCCCGTCCCCACGAAGGCTCCACCAAGGTCCTCACAGACCTTCCTGCCTTGCAACCGGATCCACAGGATCCGCCGGAGGTGGCGAAGCTACGGCGGTACTGCTTTGACGCTGGCCTGCATTCTGCTGAGTTTCTCTGGGTGCCATCGAACTATTACCAAGAGAGCCTCCAATGGCGGCGTGATGTGTTGCACGCGCCAAGCATTCGCCACCTCTGCAAGACGATCCTTATGGAGAATACGCACTGCACGAACACCAACTGTGCAGACCCTCGTAACTCCCGCTACTACTACGTGGTGTACCAATATGTGGACCGTTTTAATTCGGACATGGTGAGTCGCCTCATCCGAGAATGCAACCCCGGGCTGGGGAAGAAGAAGTTCAACTTCCGTGTCGCCCATCCGGTGGAGGCGGAGAAGCTGACAGGGGTGCGTAGTGGGGCCGTGGCACCGTTTGGTGGAGCTGTGCCCATCCCTATCATCGTGAGTGCTGGTATTCCCCAACTTTCTCCCCCGTGCATCTACTTGGGCGGTGGCCATATCGACTGTAAGATTCGCCTTGACACAGCTGAGTTTTTGGCCGTGACGAGCGCGACTGTCGCCCCGATCTGCGAGCCGCTCACCGAGGAGGAGCTCGCCCACATCACGGATTGAGGGATGTGTGTGTGTATCGCGTATGTGCGAGGTGGCAGGGAGATAATGAAGGCGAAGCGTTGCGTTATGCGACTCCTTGGGCATCTTTCGACGACCGCCTACCCTTGACGGCCGTAATTCCCCTCACACGCTGCATCCACGCACCGCCACATTGAATCCGTCACCAAAACGTAAGCCAAACAAGCTGCGGCGCAGAGGGCAAATAGAGATGAAAGTTGTGAGGGGATAGAGGGGAGGATGGGGAGGGAGAGAGGGGGAGCGAGAGACGTTCTGGGATCTTTGCGGAGCGGAAAGGCGCGATGCACACGCACACGTGAGCAAGTGTCTTGGCGTGGGGATGGTGCTGGTGGGAACCTTTGAGGGAGTTCCAACGCTGCCGCCCCCTCTCCCCCTTCTCTCTTTCCCTCTTCTTCTGTATTTAAATCTCCTCCTCTTGCCGTAGAAGGTGCAGAGGGCAGGGAGTACCACCCTACCTTCCCCCCCTCCTTCGCCGAGCGCTATGGGACAGTGGAAGGTACGGTCTAGTGAGAGTGCAAAGCAACAACATCTACCATAATACGGAGAGGCGGACGGAGGAGGGGGAGAGAGGAGGAGAACGTGCGAACCCCTCCAAAGCACCCCTATCCACAGGTTTGCATCTCCTCTTCCCCTCTCTACCTCCCTCTCTGTTGGAAGTATGCAGCGGGATGCCGCTTCAAATCCGCCTGAAACGTCTTTCTTCCTTCAACTTTCCCTTCACACAGGCACATGCTTTCTCTCTCGGGTGTTCGCATCACCTCTCGCGCCGCTTTTTTTTGCGAGTGGCTGTGTACGGGAGACTACGGTAAAGGAAGAAGTCTTGTATGGACGTGAATATGTGTTGATCGTAGGAAAAAGGGGTCGATTGATAACGGGTGCTGTTCACTCCTCTCTGAGGTCGCCCTGCAGCTTCTCCCCTCTTTCTGATCCTTTCCCTGCTTCCATCTCTCCCCTGCCTCTTCCGTCCTGCTGCCCCCCTCATCTCCTCTGCCCCCTGCCCCCCTCCCATTTCGACAGCCGCATCGCTCCCGACCGCCTCGTCTTTCCCCACCGCTTCACTCACTCCACTCTCAGCACCACCATGGCTACTCCCCGCAGCGCCAAGAAGGCCTCCCGCAAGAGCGGCTCGAGGTCCGCGAAGGCCGGCCTGATCTTCCCCGTGGGCCGTATCGGCTCGCTCATGCGCCGTGGCCAGTACGCGCGCCGCATCGGTGCCGCTGGCGCGATCTACATGACGGCCGTGATGGAGTACCTGACGGCGGAGCTGCTGGAGCTGTCCGTGAAGGCTGCGGCGCAGAGCGGGAAGAAGCCGCGCCGCCTGAACCCGCGCACGCTGATGATGGCGGTGCGCCACGACGACGACATCGGCTCGCTGCTGCGCAACGTGACCCTGTCGCACGGCGGCGTTGTGCCGAGCATCAACCGCGCGATCGCGAAGAAGAAGCACGGCAAGAAGGGCCGCGCCACGCCGAGTGCTTAGGGTCTGTTTCACTCTCTCTCCGGACGTTCCTGTCCGGCTGCGGAGCCCTTCTCTGACCTCCGCTCCCTCCCCAAGACACCAACCGTATGGCACACTCGGCCGTCTCTCCCCTCGCTCTTTCTCATTCTATTGAGGCGGAGAGAGGATCGGGAGCGTCTGATGTGCAGCTGGTGAGTGACGACGGGATGTGGACGTGGGGGTGGGGTGGGGAGGAGAAGAGCCCCGCTTTTCATAGATACACTACCTTCTCTTTTTTCTCTGCGTGAAATGACAACGATTCCTCCCCTCTTTTTTTTCTTCTCTCTCCGCCGCTTCGCTCGCGCGTCTGCCTGGCGGCAGGTTAGCCGTGGCTCCTCTCCTCCCCAGCACCATCTACACGTGTGGGCACATGCAGGAAGGCGCCTCTCGCTTGCCTCTCCACCTCCCGCCGGGAATGGAAGAACAAAAGGTACTGCGGTGGGTAGAAGAGGAGAGAGAATCGAGTGGCGGCACTTCACGCTGTCGTCAGCCGTCCTAGCAGGGGATTGATAGCGGGTGTTGTTCACTTCTCTCTGAGGTCGCCCTGCAGCTTCTCCCCTCTTTCTGA